>WNWU01000020.1:9118659-9163641 GCA_012654045.1 Ptyas mucosa
AAAAATAACTTTTTCAGCCCTCTGAGTAGTCCATATGCACAAAAGGATACAGCAATAGGCAGGGATGAAGGAAGGAGAAGAGTGATGGAAGAAGGAAGGAAAGAGAGGGAAGGAAGAGAAGGGAGAAAGAAAGGGAGGGGAAATTAGAGTAGGAGTGAGGGTAAGAGAAGGAGGAAGAGAGGAGGAGAAGGAGAAAGGCAGAGGAAGTAGGGAGGAGAAGAAGGGGGGGAAGAGAAAGTAAGAAGGAAAGAAAAGAGAAAGGTGGTAGGTTTGAGGAGAAAGATTGCTGTACAATAAAAAAGATGAAAGGGAAGAAAGCCAACCCCAAACAAATATAAAGATATTAAGATAAAGAATGAATTGTTAAACTTTAAAGAATAAAAGAGAACAAATATGAATAAATAGCAATAATTAGAAACACACATACAAATATACAATGTATTTTCTTTGAACAGAGTATTTGGCCGGTTCACAAATTTAAACAGTGTTTAGTCATTTTGCTTAAATTTACAATTTCTATATTTCCTTTTTGCCATATTTATTCCTCATCTATTTTTTTAAAAAACCAATATTACCCTTCATCCTCATCTCTAATCTTAATCAAATTCAATTTTTCACTTCTATATTATACCCCTTCCCATTGTCATCTATTTTTATATCCATCCTCACATTGGTTAATTATGTAATATTACAGTTGTTTAATACAAATTCAACATTTTAATATAAATCAATTAGTTATATAACTATCTTTTTTGTATATTAATCAATATGAACATGAATATTCCAATTATTTCCATGCAATTTAATTTCTTACAAATCAATTATATATTTACCAATAATAATAAACCAAATAATTTCCCCCATATATTCCTCCAAACCACAACTTAACCATTTCTGCTTTCAACACAATATACAATTAATAGTATCTCAATTATTACAATTCCCTAGTTAAATAGAGCTTTTTTTCCTTTTGTGTTTTAAAATCTTGAACTCTCCTCTTTTGCCCTAACTTTCCAATTGTTTGCATCTACCTTTTTTGGTGAGGAAAAAGAAAAAGAAATCTCTCCCTGCCTCATTTTGTCAAGTTGCAGCAAAGAGCCTGCTTTACTTTCAGTTTTGTTTTTTCAGCATAGCTAGGGGGAAAAGAAATCTGCTCTAGTACTCTTTGCAGCTAGCAACAGAGCCCTGCCCAAAACAGCTGAGTGCAAATCAGCTGAGAGTTGGGAGGCCGATCTAATCAACTTGTGCTAATTAACCTATGCTGGAGCTGAAAGGGGCTGTTTTTTCTTGCTGTTTGCTTGCAAGGAGGTACGTGCTGCAAGGCACAGGCCAAAGGGTGGGGGCCACCCTCCTTGCCACTTAGCCCCCCCCCGTCACCCCCTGTCACCCCCTTTTGCCTCTAGCACCCCCCTGCCACCCCCCTTGCCTCTTACTGCCACCCTAAGGCATCCCACTGCCCCCCAGGGGGCGGTACCACCCAGTTTGGCAACCACTGGCTTAACTACTTAACTACTTAACAACCGGTTCTACCGAAGTAGAATCCCACCACTGGGTCTACCCATTTATTTTTGCAGGCATCGGTCTACTCATTTGTTTTCTTTTAACACTGATCAGTTGTAGGGCGGCCCTTTGAAGCCCCGCGGCAAGAGTTTAAACAGTTTTTTTTTCCTTCCAGCCATCAGCTGGGACTCAGAAGGCAGCAATAGATTGGGAGTGGGCAGGGTAAGCGAACGGTGACTGGGCGGGAATCGGTTCGGGGGCGTGGCCAGCCAATCTTATTACCGGTTCTCTGAACTATTAAATTTTTTTACTACCAGTTCTTGCGAACCAGTGTGAACCGGGAGCAACCCACCACTGATTTAAATGTAAATGTAAATGAAGCAGTAACGGTGTTTGAGGATAATGCTGCTTGCATAAAAATGGCAACAGGTGACAGAGTAAAGAATAGAAGCAAGCATGTGGATATTAAATATTGCAATGTAAAAGAAACTATCAAATGTAAATTCATTAGCTTGTTTCACTGTTCTTCAGAAGACAATCTGGCAGATATAATGACGAAGCCATTGGATGGAGTGCACAATGGGAAGAATATTAAGTTACTCAGTTTTATGTCTATTCCAGTCATAAAGGAAGGAGTGTCAGTGTAATTATGAGCTGGGATAGCCATAACAACAAGTCAGCCAATTGGTGACTGAGACCCTGTGCTTCTGTGATTTCTGGTTCTGGCTTCTGCTACATGGGTATTGTATACATGCATCATGCTTTATATTACTGTATATAAAGAAGTTTCTTTTATAAATGAATCCTGCTGAATTCTTTACTTGTGTGCTGGTTGGATTGCTGCAAAGTCTAATACAAAGTCAATGACTAAATCAGATACACTTAACATTTGTATAGCCATCTTAACAACTGCCATTATTCACTTAATAACTGTAGGAAGAAAGGTTGTAATATGAGGCAAAACTCACTTAACAAATGTCTCGCTTAATAAAATACATTTTGGGCTCAATTGTGGCCATAAGTCGAGGACTACCTTTACTTAATTATGAATAGAATATTCATTCAATTAAGTTCCGCAGGAGATTACTGTTGTCTAAATAGATCTGACCAAAGTAATTTTAGGATTAGTTTACTGCTTCCTTCTATATGCAGAGCACAGAAAGGAGATCTCAACAAGTAGGAAACATCTACTTTCGTTTCTACTTTAACAAACCTACTTTGCTTCTTATAAACATGTCAGGGTAATGATGATTTAATAGCTGACCAGCTGCTGTAATACTGTAATGCTGTAATGATAATGCAATGGTAGTAATGAGTCAGTAGGGTTATTTGACTGTTACCACTTTAAGAGACTGTATTATAAGAGAGGCCCTGTTGGGGTGTATCTCTCTCTGTGTGTGTGCTTCTGTGCTGTAGCTGCCGTTTGATTGCCTGACTTTGCCTGATATGTGTATGTATATATTCTTTGTAGATAAACCACTATTTGAAAGACAAACCACTGTTTACTGTATTTTGCTCCTGGGTTGTCTTGAAATAGTCACACTGTGTGCACTCTGACAGGTTATGCGCCCAGGCCAGAGAGAAGGTCAGAGTGACTAGAGAAACCAGAGAGAAGAGAAACCCAGTGAGATCTTGCACCAGAACCAGAGGGGCTGTGCATCGTGGTTTGTTAGTGGTTAGTGCTTGTAACAAAAACAAGCAACATGTCTTCTGTCAGCATAATGGGAGGAGGTTTCACAGTATCTCGGCTAAATGAGACAAACTACCTCTCCTGGAGTGTAAAGATGGAGATGTACCTGCGAAGAGAGGAGTTGTGGACGATAGTTACTAATCCACCAGCAGTCCTGGATGATGGGGACCAGAGAAGAAATAAACAGGCATTAGCCAGCATAATTCTGGCTTTAAAGGACAGTCAGCTGTTACACACGAGGGGACTCCAGTCTGTAAAAGAGTGCTGGGAGGCATTGCATAGTGTGTATGTTAGAGAGACTGTGGGCAATAAAGTGTTGCTGACAAGGAGACTGTATAAAGCATAACTGAAGCCAGGGAGAGCATGTCCACACATCTGCAGGCTATGAGAAAGACATTCCTGGAGTTAGAGGAAAGAGGAATGAGATTTACTGAACTACACAAGGTATATGTGATGCTTAGTTTGTTGGACACTTTTTTTAAAAAATTGATTTATATGCCGCCCTTCTCCGGAGACCCAGGGCGGCTTACAATGCCTTAAGCAATAGCCTTCATACTTTTGTATATTTATACAAAGTCAGCTTATTGCCCCCACAATCTGGGTCCTCATTTTACCTATCTTAGAAAGGATGTAAGGCTGAGTCAACCTTGAGCCTGGTGAGATTCGAACTTACAGTAATTGCAGACAACTGATGTTAATAACAGTTAATAACATTGCTTTAGTCTGCTGAGCCACCAGGCCCATTTCATGGGATGTTCATGTGACAAGCTTAGAGTCCATGCAAGAGGGGGATTTAACCATGACGTATTTGACTGGCCGACTGCTGGAGGAAGAACAGAAACAGCTGAAGAGGTGACCAGGAAAGGGAGGAGACAGTGCTCAGCACAGGCCAACATCCGCAACATCCCAGGTTGCTGGCAGAGCAGCTGAGACTGTTTACGCAGTGAAACGGTGCTACACGTGTGGTTCTACAGAGCATCTGCAGAGACGCTGCCCTGAAAGGAGAAACAGAGAAGCAGCGAGACAAGGGCGTAGGGCTACTCAACACATGAGGAGTGATTCTTCATCGTCATCTTTTCCCTGGCAACAACATCGTCTGAAAACACTAGAAACACCTGATTGTTGGACAGTGGGGCTAGTCAGCATATTGCTAATAATCCACAAATGTTTTCTGGCTTGAGACCAGCTAAGCAAACAGTTGTTCGTTTGGCCAATGGTCAACAATCTGCTGTTAAAGGGGAAGGTAAAGTCTATGTGCCTGAGATGGGAGAAACATTAGACAATGTCTTATATGTACCTGACCTAGATCATAATCTGTTCAGTGTTTCCAGGTTAGACAGTCAAGGGTATGAAATGCTGTTTGCAGGAGGACAGTATTCCATCAGGAAAGGTGGAAGAATTTGTGCATGAGGGGTTAAGAAGGATGGTCTGTACATTCTAGGAAGGCACGAGAATGGTTGTGCACGAACACTTACAAACACACCCACACATGACAATTGTGTATATTTATTGCACAGGAGATTGGGGCATGCAAGTTTTAGAGTATTGCAGAAGATTCCAGACCTAGCTGAGGGACTTAGGATAAAGAAATGCAATGTGTATTTAGACTGTGCTGTTTGTAAGGAGTCAAAGTCCAGGGTGTATCCTGTAAGTAAGAAAAGCTCAAGGCAAACAAACTGAGTTATACCTAAGAGACCTGAAAGGAGTAATAAAGGTATACCTCCTGAGCGGTTCACTGCAAGTGGGGTTAGAGTAGGTAGTACTCGTAATGAACACCGTAAGTACCAAGAGATATGGTCACGGTCATTGCCTAAGAAAAAACAATATAAATGGAGGAAACCGAAGTTAGAGAATGTCAGGCAGACAGATAAACCAAACTGAGGAAACCGAGCTAGTGAAAAGAGAAAGTGAAGCTATTCAGACAAGAGATGGTGAACAGGATGTAATGACAAATAATGAGTGTACAGAGTCATTAAAAAATGAAATTAGGAGCAGTTCCAGCAGCAGCAGTAGAATGGTACTAGTAGTTTTTGTAGCAGTGAGAGTAGAAACCAAAGCAGGAGGCAAGGACATAATAGAAATAGAAAGCATCTTGAATATGTTAAAGCTTTAAAGGGGAGGAGTGTCAGGGAAATACTTTAAAAGCTGCCAAGCTGCCATGATGCTGTAATGCTGTAATGCTGTAATGATGATGCAATGGTAGGAATGAGTCAGAAGGGTTATTTGACTGTTACCACTTTAAGAGTCTGTATTATAAGAGAGGCCCTGTTTGGGCATACCTCTCTCTGAGTGTGCTTCTGTACTGTAGCTGCTGATTGCCTGACTTTGCCTAGTACGTGTATGTATATATTCCTTGAAGATAAATCACTATTTGAAACACAAACCTCTGTTTACTGTATTTTGCTCCTGGGTTGTCTCAAAATAGTCACACTGTGTGCACTCTGAGAAAACATTTTAAAACTTTGGTATAAATAGGAGTTAGTATGGAAGACTGAAGTTGCTCTCCATTCCTTCAAGAATTCTGATAACACACTTCATTAATTATCAAATGTTTCTGCTCTATAATGCCTAATTTTATAAATACAACAGAATGGAATTGATTAAACACCACTTTTCTCCCTACGCTTAATCAATATTTCATTCTCCTAGGATACTACTTGCTGGAGTTTTGTTAGCACCTTTTATTATCCAAATTTCAAACTACTTTGTTTGGTTGAATCTTCAGTATGAAGAGATTCATCCTGGGCTTTATTTTGAGCCAGGAAAACAGTTTTTCAAAGGGACATCAGGACTTCTGGTTCTTAATAATACAGGTAAGAAGGCAAAACAGAATTTGAGACATTGACATGATATTCCTAATGGGGGTTAATTCTGTTGGCTCTTAAATTGGCTTGAGAACTTTTTCCTGAACACGAGCTGAACTTAAATCTGCTGAAGAATAAAGTCAGAGATTTGTGAGACAGTTGGTGCCTTACTGATTCTTTATAGCTAGCTTCAGAATGCAGGAGAAAGATCTAGCAGAATTCTAAGCTGAACCATCTCTGTTCAAATGCATTGCTAAATAATACCAGTTTTAAGAACTTTGGGCATAGCCTTATTTTAAAATGATCTGATTGGAAAAAAAATCAGGATGAAAGACAAGTAGGTTATGCTGGGAAATCCTACTCCTTTCTACCAGCCAAAGAGACAAAAGGGAAAAAAGACAGAGAAGGGATTTAGGTGAAAAAAAGTTGAGTTCTTCAAGAAGATACCTGAAACAATGTTAACTCAGGTACAGCACAATAAATCTAAAAAGAGATTCCCTCTCATTCCTCACCCATTCCTTTTCTGAGCTAGGACACATTTAGATCCAAAACAGTTTCAACCATGTTTTAGCAATTTAGAATTCAGCAGTTTGTTGGCTTAAAATATCTACAATGAATAAGTACCACAGTTTATGAGTTAGAAATTGGAAATCTCTCCCCTTAGTATTAGTTTGCAAAACAGAAATAAAAAAGAGAGAGAAGCAAAAAATGGGTATACTGCTGCTGAGGGTTAGTTCAACGAGCAAATTGTGCAATCTCTCGTATTCTTAAAAGGCATTAGGAAACCAGCATATCATTCATAAAATATTATATTAAGCAATATGGCCAATTGAATAACAACTAGAAAACTTCTCTAAAATTGTTCTTTCTAAAGTGGTAGATCTTCTTATAATGATTGGTGCCCTCAGCACATTTAGAGACAATATCTGCTGAATTATATTATCGTAAAGTCAGTGTGTAAGAAATATACCTTTATATAAGCTTCATTAAGGGGGATTACTCTGGCTGAGAAATTTCACTCAGCAACATTTGGAGGCCATGGTTTCCCATTCTAATGGCAGGTACAGATATAATTTAATTTAAATTCTGTACTGCTCATTGCTTGGATGCTTTCTTCATTGTTTATTCTGCAAATTCATTTTATCCTTTTTTCTTTTCCAGGTGGAAAAATTGATAATTTTATCCAGGCACTGAAGAGTCAAAACATCCTGATGGACATCATCTCTGGTAACATAGTCAATGACCAGCTGGTTCACAATGGGGCCATAAAAGTAGACCTTGAAAACAAGGTAACTGTCAACCCTGAAGCTGTTCTGGCTGCCCCGGGGGGGGGGGGGGTCCTTTTTCCTTTTCTGTAGTTTTCTATTAGGGATTCTTTCATGTGGCTTTGGGCTTGACAAATCTTGGAGCCGAATGGTGTGTGTGTGTGTGTGTGTGCGCGCGCGCGCGCGCGCGTGTGTGTAACTAAACCAGACTGGTTCATTCCTGGGTCAAGGACATTCCAACTGCCAGCTGACTGGAGGTGGAGGAAGGAGTTGCCAGGTAACCAGCCAGTGCCCGGATTGAACAATGTGATTTATTGTTTTTGGGGGAAAGTGAAACTTTCAGTTTTATTGAGGTGGAAAGCCCGGGAAAATTAAGAGTTGGCTTTCCACCAAGATGATTTCTCCTAAATAAAAACTGTTCTTTGAGAATCTGCCTCGTAGTTCTGCTTTGAAATTGGGTCATTACTTGGAATCTTGACAATAATTATAAGTTCTTTTCCTCCTTTCTGAGAATGGACCAAGGAATCTAATATGACTGTCTGAAAAGATGATAATTTCTCTTCAAGAAAACATTGTGATACTTTAGTGGAGTCATAATAACAGAAAAGAAAAAGAAGACTACTACTTCGTCTATAATCGAAAATGGATCCCAAATCTTAGAAAGATACTAAAGAAACAGTAACAGTAACAAGAGTAATAGAAATATATAGTATTTCTACTAGAGGTGTAAACAACATTGTATAAACGCAAAGAAAGATGTTACGTGGAATATTATAGTTTTCTAATATGATGAATTTTTATTTTACTATGTTAAGAATATGTTATTTTAAATGATCAAGATGTTTGGTTTGCATTCTAAAAAAAGAATTTAAAACTCTATTAAATTTCTAATGACACTTCTGTGGGATGACTTAAGACATAGCATACATATGTCAGAATCCACAATATATGGTCCACAGTGAATGGCCAGAATAGCTGCTAAATTGAAATTTTTAATATGCCATAAGGAGAAAAGTATAAAATATGTCTGGAATAATCATACTGATACCAATTTGTCCTGGTCCTGCCTACTTTTTTGTTATGATCCCACATACTTTGGGAGGAAATTAAGATCTCGGTTCAAAGGCCAAATTAGACCTTAGTTTGAAAAGGGTACATTCATATTTTTTCCTTTTTTCAAATTAGAAAAAATCAAACGGCTTTTATAAGAACTTAACTTTGCAATTATATAAATTATATTCTTTACAACTGTTGTTTTTCACTTGGGTCCCTTGTGTTCTGACTTTTTGCCTCGGTTCAGAAATACAGGTTCACACTTATGTGCCACATGGAGATAACTAACTGCTTTCCTGTGCTTGTCAACATCATCAGCAATGCATTTTTGCATATGCTTAATTCTACTGCCCATATTCGAACCTGGAATCATGTATTTGTCCAAGTAAGTGTTCCAGAGGAATATCAAATGAAGGGGTTTTTTGTGTGCAGGAAGCAAAAGGGAAAATATTCCTGTTTACTTTCCAATATAATCTATTCATAGTTTTCAGGATATTAAAAGGCGATTGCTAGGAAGCATCAGTAGTGGGAGTGCTTACAATGTTCAAGGAATATCTCCTGCAATATTGTCCCATCCCTAGTCATTCAAGGGGAAGTTGAATTTATGTAATCAACGAGATTGCATTCCAGATTAATGTTGTTTTAATGACACAATAGTATGTGGTTAAAAAAGGTAAATAGTTATGTGACAGGGCTAGACTAGTATTTATGTCAAGGCTGATAGAGTTCCACAAAGTTACTCCTGAACCATGAGAGCATAGCGTCTCTCTTACAAAGATAACATTGATTTTATAATATCATGCACTTTCCAGTTAACATATTCATCAGTAATTGTTTGCTCTCAGTCTATTAAATCCTATTGCTACATTGTGGGCTTTGCAGAATACTACATCTGAGTTCTCAGTTTTGAAAGTTAAATTAAATTTGACAAGCACAACTTCTTCAACCATCATAAACATGGTTCCCACTCAGTTCTTGTGCAATTGCCACAATGAAAAAAAAAGTCAAGAAGCATCATTAAAATCATCTGAGCCCCAAACAGAAAGTATCCTTTTACCAATAAAAGAGAATATTTTCAGCTCAGGGTTGAAATGAGGGGTCTCTGGTGTTCTCTGAGTTTGGTTGTTTTCTTGCAGAGGTTTCTTTTTTGCACAATATATAGATATTGTTTATGTCTATGTGTTTATTGATGAGTGTCAGAGTGCCAGGCTTCCAAGAATTCTCTAACTTTTTTAGATTTGGCTTAGCCTAGGATGGTCACAGTTTCCCAGTTGAAGCTATGATTAAGTCTGTCCATATGTTGTGAAATTAAAGAGTTTCATCATAAATCAAAAGGCTCAGCAGTCCCAGAAGAAGAAAAAAAAGGAGTCATCTACAGCATATAATGTAAAGACTGCAACAGCCACTATGTACGACAAACAAGCAGAAGACTGACAGAATGCATCCATGAGCACCAACTAGCAGAAGACACGATAAAAACTCTTTAATTATCATCATTGTTGTCATTATTATTATTATTATTATTATTATTATTATTATTATTATTCCCACTTTATGAATGATTTCAGAGTATGAAATCTCCATTTCTCTCAGAAGGCTTAAGTAGTAGAAGCCTGGTCAGGACATTTCCTTCCTTCAGAAAATGAGTGCAAGAAAGTACTACATAATCAATAATCAAAATGTACAACATGCAACTGAGCAACAAGGAGGCCAAAGGTCAGAGCCAGGAAGTCAAGATCCTCCAGCTGTGGTTGTTCTTATTTTAAAGAAAATAAGTACATAACAAATGTTCTTTGTTGTTTCTAAGCTTACTTACTAAATGGATTAATAATAGATATTCTATTATGACATTTTATCACAATAGAATTAAAACATGCTTTAATTTATTCCTCAGGAAAATTTAAATTCTGACTTCTGGATTTTGATGGAAGTTTACATGGATGTGGCCTCAGTTATATTACCTGCTTTTCCAGCACAATTTGCAATGCGAAACAATCAAGATTACATGGTAAAATAATTATATTTCTTTGATTTTTTTCAAAGTTTTATGAAGATATGCCTATATTGTACTTCCATGTGGCATCTGCAAATGACAGCAGGAGTCAGTAAAAGATTCTGTCAATTGCCACAGGTGGACAGTATCTGTATTCAGATTTTCTCTCTCATTGATCACTATAGCTATGGCTTCTTAACAATCATTGCAATTCTCTTGACTTTGTGCTGATGTTATGTAATACAAATACAAATGTATTATTTTTTAAAAAAATTGATTGGATTTCAAGATTGCCTGAACTCCAAAAAACAAAACAAAATAAAAACAACCCTTTGGGCAGCTTATAATATTTAAAATAACACATACATTTTAAAAGTTTAAAACTACATAAATAATGCCTGAGGAAAATCATGAGGGGTGCCAAAATATATTAAAGCCAGGCATAGGAAGAGAGTCTGGTCCTAAAAGACTTCCAGAACATTTGAAGGGTAGAAGCCACATGTATTTCTGAGAGGATGCTCTTCCAGAATTTCATAAGATGATGGCAAATTGATGATATGCAAACATTGACATCATCTTGCCAATACAACTTGATATTTGAGGCGTGTAAGTTTTGCTGCACAAGTTCTTTAGAATAGAATAATAACTTTATTGACACTTTGAATGTAGAGTAATAGGCATAAATTTCATAAATGAAATTTCGTTGCATACAGCTCTCTTCTTATACCATGACTATTACATTAAAGAGTGATGCAACACTGAAAGAACTTAGATCTTATACTGAGAAACAATGCACAATGTAAAAAAGAAAAGATATAATTGTTGTAACAAGTTTTTAGAAGATTTAAGATTATAAAAAGGAGCTTACCGGTATATCTAAAACTGTATTAAAGGAATAAGTTTGTAAAGAAAGGTAATTTTACTGGTAAAACCAGTAATAATGTCAGAATCTGTCTGCATGTAGAGTTTTTGTCTTCCATCCTCCTCTTCCTCTAAGTGCAAATTATACTTGTTCGGAAAAGCATCCACCTGTCATCAGATCCAAAGTAAAGGTCTGAAAGTAATCTACATAGTGCAACAAATCTTTCTCTTTGCTGCTGCTGCTGATGTTTAATGAAGGAGCCAAGGCATGCTACACAGGCTGTGATTATATCTAGAAAAAAATTACCTACTAGGAGTCATGTAAGCCTTTTTTGGGTTTTGTCCTAAGCAAGAGCGACCTTTACTAGATTTAGGATAAACTTTAACTTTTCTGATACAATATTAAACAACGGATGTAAGCAGGGGTGAAATCCAGCAGGTTCTGACAGGTTCTGGAAAACTGGTAGCAGAAATTTTGAGTAGTTCAGAGAACCGGCAAATACCACCTCTGGCTGGCCCCAGAGTGGGGTGGAAATGGAGATTTTGCAGTATCCTTCCCCTGGAGTGGGATGGGAATGGGGATTTTGCAGTATCTTTCCCCTGTCATGCCCACCAAGCCCCCCGCACCAAGCCACACCACACCCACCAAGCCATGCCCACAGAACTGGTAGCAAAAACATATTGGATTTCACCACTGGATATAAGTAACTAAGTGTCTTGGTATGACAATATTTGTAAATAGGAAGGAAGGAGAGAGGAAGGAGGGGCATTCAGACTTGTAAGATACTATTACTATAACTTTAAGTAGTAGTGGTCTACATAACTTTCATTTTCTAGGCTGGTTGGCCATGAGAGGCTGTTAGGCTTTGTTGTGATATATCAACATACTGATGAAAGTTGTGGGAGGGAAGGAAAAGTAGAATTGTATTTATCTCTGTCACCTTCATGAATTGAATATTCAACCTTTAATTGAATAGTTTACTCATTATTTGGTAATTTTTTTCCTTTTTTTGCTAGACAAGAACTCGCTCTCAGCTGCGGCTCGCAGGACTTTTTCCTTCTGCTTACTGGTGTGGACACGCTCTGGTGGATATGCCCCTACATAGCATTATACTTCTTTTAGTTCTCTGTCCATGGTTTTTAAAAATAGGAGGTGCAAATCCTCAGTTTATACCCAGCATGATTTTTTGCTTGGTAATTGAATTTCATTCATTTTTAACATGTGATTTTCAGTCAGCTTTCACATTTGCAATTTTTAATGACAAGCATTCATGTCTACCTTTTTATAATAATCGGAATACAGGTAGTCCTCAACTAACAAAAGTGCATTTATTGACCATTCAAAGTTACAGTGGTGCTGAAAAAAAGTGACCATTTTTCACACCTAACAACTGTTGCAGCATCCCCATGGTCATGTGATCAAAATTTGGATGCTTGGCAACTGATTCATATTTATGGTTGCAGTATCCTGGGGTCATATGATCACCTTTTGCGACCTTTTGACAAGCAAAATCAATGGGGAACTCAGATTCATTTAACAACTGTGTCACTAACTTAATAACGGCAGTGATTCATCTAACAACTGTGGCAAAAAAAGGTCGTAAAATGGGCCAAAACTCACTTTAGAAATTTCTCACTTAGGAACAGAAATTTGAGGCTCAATTCCAGGTATAAGTTTAGAACTATTTGTAGTTCATTCTACAGATTTTGAATAGCAGGAATATGTCTTTAATCATCAACAGTCTGAAAAAGCCACTCTCCAACCATGAACTAGCAATAAACTGGCACTAAACTGAGACAGGAACTTTGTCCCAATTCATCACCTTTAGAAGACAGTGGTGGTTAATGGTCAGTGGGGTTTGTAGGGTGTGAGCATAAGTGAAGCTAAATGCAAACTGAGATTTGGAAATATCTTGGAAATAAAGTTAATTAAGAAAGAACTGGTTGTTTCCACTGACATACAAGCTGACTAAAACAATCAGAGGATTTAGGGAAGGGGGTTTTCCTGGGCCATCCACCACCACAAAAGCATTCATTTAGACATATTGCCATAGCCTCGCTCAAACTCCCTACCACTAGCAAGAAAGATAATAATAAGTATAAGTATCCTCAACTTACAATCACAATCAGGACTGGAATTTTGGCCACTAAGCAATGCAGTTGTTAAGAGAGAGAACACATGACAGGACCCAATTTTACAATAATTTTACCATGGTTGTTAAATGAATCACATGTTCATTACACGAATCTGGTTTTCCCAATTGATTTTGCTTGTCAGAAGCTGGGTGAGAAGGTTCCAAATCATGCAGGAAGATGCAATCATTGTAAATTTGAGTTGATTGTCAAGCATCCAAACTGCAATCATACGACTGATGCGGTGGGGTGAGGGTCGTAACTTTGAGGATGGATCGTGTCACCTTTTTTTGAGGCCATTGTTAAATGGATGGTCGTATGTTGAGGACTGCCTGTAAGGAAAGCAAACATAAATTGAATTGGTCGATATAGTACATCTTTCCTACCAATTCATCTCATATAATAAGGAAAAAATAGTAAGAAATATAAAACATCGCAAAAATATTGCCAGGCATTAGGCATAGTGTTTACAGAAATAAAAGGAAATACATTGAATA
Source organism: Ptyas mucosa (assembly GCA_012654045.1). NCBI lineage: Eukaryota > Metazoa > Chordata > Lepidosauria > Squamata > Colubridae > Ptyas > Ptyas mucosa. The sequence continues at coordinate 9,132,456 of WNWU01000020.1, forward strand.
AAAATAGTATACATTAATGGACCTTCAAATTACAGTAGCATTTCCTAAAATCACTTTTTATTTTGCTACTCTTCTTGTCCTTCACAGTGCAGAGATTTTGACATTCTTTCTTTCAAGGGCCTGGATTTTCTCTGGCTGGAATGTTTCAAGGTTGATAACCAATATACACATCTGCATAAATTGTCACAAACTATTTTACAATGAATTAATTTCACTCAAATTCACTCAACCAAATCATTTGCTATGTCAATTTGGTAAATAAGTTCCTTGTACCTAAAGCATTGTATGAAATTATTATAAAAGAGCCAGTTTGATATAGTGTTTAAGATATCAGGCTGGAAACTGGGAGACTCTGAGTTCTAGTTCTGCTTTAGGCAAAAACCAACTGGTTGACCTTGTGTCAGTAACTTTCTCTCAGTCCTAAGAAAGAGGCAATGGTAAAGCACTTCTGAAAAACCTTGGGGCTACAGAAAACTGTAGGGGCTTGTCCAGGCAATTTCTAAGAATCAAATATGATTGAACAGAATAAAAACATTATTATGAGCTATTAAAATGAAGGAGACATTTTTGCTTTTTTGATAAGGCATTAGCCAATTGTTAATACAGAGCTTTCTTTTGCGCAGGTGGCATTTTTCATTGGCTACAGCATATCGATTGTTTTATTTCTATACATAATTGCCTTCCTATTTCGCCAAAAAAAGCATACTGTTGGTTTTTCGTCAGTCATCTCTACTTTAGTAAGTATATGCCCAATGTATCCATATGCTAGGATCTGCTTCTTAGCAAGGGCTATATTGGGGAAAGATTTTGCTTTCCTCTTAGCACTACATTTATTAGATATACATGCCTCTTAATATCATTGTAACTTTGACAGCAAAGACCTGAGGCATTCAAGGAGATACCGTACATCTCAGAAATTAGCAAGATAGTGGTGCTCTTGAGATTTAAGGTTTCCCAGCACCTTCCCTCTAGTTCTTGGCATCCCTGAGCTGACACCAGCAAGTAAATTGTGGTGGGGTTGGAATTAAGCAGGAAATGACTTGATGACTGAGTAAGTGTTCATTGCCATGTTTCATCTACATAATTTGTTTGAGAGTCCCAAACAAAAGAGTGATTCAATCAAAATATAAATTGTATTATTCAATGGTGAAAAAAATAAGATGAGTAAATCTCATTTTCCACAGCAGGTTTAATTAGAAGCAAAAAGAAGGGAAACATGAGAAGAAAAGTAGTCTCTGCTTTATGGATAGCAATGATCAAATGAAAAGTTAGGGTAGTTTAATTGAAATCACCATATAATGTGTGAAGTCAAGACAGAGGTTATAGAAAAGAAAATTTGGTAAAGTGACTTCATTGGTTAAAAAATATTAAAATATTTTCTTCTTTCATTTTAGATCATGCTGCTTTTGTTCATAATACATATCATGACAAGTTCAATTTCACAGCACTACATAAGACACCTGTTAGATTTTTTTGTTCCTATGTTTCCAGTTACAACTTTTATAATTTCTTTTACAATTGTAAGTGCAATATTACCTATTATCTCTTAGCCTCTTCTTATGAAAACTGGATCTGAGCATAAATAGTTTTTCATCCACCCAGTTTGTATAGGGAATACAGTTAATGGGTAAAAAAAGTTCTCTGAATGTTTCCCAGGAAGCAGATCCTCTCCAACAATTTCTCAAGGGCAGGACTGCCTCTTCCCAAAACTAAAATTTCACTAAAATTAATTTTTCCTTCAAAGTGAACTCTAGCAAAAACCTTTTCTTTTCTTTTTCTGGGAGTTCTGTGTCAATTGGTTTCTTTTGCCTCCCTGGCTGCATGCAGACAAAGCAATGTTGTAAACCTACCTCAAGTTTAAATGGTTGTCAACTTCAGTCACAATCCCATTTGCTTAAGTCTATGTATAGCATGGGTTGGAAAGCCCAGAAGAATGGGGCAAAATTAGTATAACAGAGATGGGAGATTTGGGCCCTATCTGACCAAACATCTCAAGTCCCAGAATTAGTTCTGTGTTCTTCTAAAGTTTTATCAATCCCCAAAGTATCAATCCCCCACTGGTTCTTGTTTGAACTAATAATCATCAGATTGACCCAGACTCCATAGACACATAATGCTGGAAAGTTGGTTGGATTTTTGGATCTCTGTTCAATGGCTGGAGGAAACTGGCTTTACAAAACAAGGAAAGCTACCCCTTCACCTCCCCCGCAAAAGTATCCTAAATTATTAACAGCTTCACCTATTTTAGAAACTGATTCTATAGTTCCCAAACTATGCTCTATTTTAACTATTATTTTATGGGCACTTAAACTATACTATATTCTTTGAAGTCCTATTTTACCATATGTTCCTATCATTCCATTCTGTATCTCTAATATATTTGTTTATTCTGACCTCTCTATTTCTTTTTGTTTTCACCTTTATATTGTAGTCATTTTCTATTAAACTGTTTTCAGCTATATCCTTTCACCTTTTGTTTTCACCTATATCCCTGTGGTCACTTTCTATAAAGCTATACATTTTTTCTCGAAAATTCAACCTATGTTTTTTTCTCTCTCTCTCTTTTAAGTTGTTTTCTATTTCTGTTCAGACAAAATGTCTTTTTTCACGCTTTTTCTTCTTATTTATTCCCAGCTGGGCTTCTTGACTCTTGTCCTCTTCCAAATCTTGGCTCAGTCTGAGGGAAACAAAATATTTTCCCTCTGGCCAGGCCAGAAGTAGGAGGGGGAGAAGCACAGGGATTTAGAATTTAGAATTTGCTCTGGCAGTCTGCCCTTTCTTGGATGAAATAGAAATGTGGAAATAACTGTCCTTTTTTTATTCCTTCTGCTTTTTAAATAGCTGCTGGAAGGCTTTTATAGTGATGACTATAATATTTCAACTCAGACACAGCTCTTTATAACTACTTTCATGGTGAGAACTGCATGTATTTATTTATAGTACCAGGCGCCATGTTCGTATATACTGTATATACACAGACCTTCAATGGAATGGTTTTTGCATTATTTCTTTACCCCTCCTGAGGTATTAGGAAAATAATAATATTCACTATGAGAGCAAGGTGAAGGGCTTGCCACAAACCACGAAATTCCACCTGTGAATTCCCTCAAAAGACACCTACCCACTTGTGATGTGAGATGAAGGTGGAACCTCTTGGCCTAGACCTCAGTATATGGCCATTGCAAAAACAAAGACAGTCATTAATATTATACAGTACACTGCCTACCTTTTAAGTGACACCACTGGCACAGTGTGATAGTAAGCAGATCTGCTTTCTACGGTTTGCAGGGAATTATTATTGTGATGAGTATAGAGTTCCTGAGAATGTGATATGCCTGAATATTGTCTATTTGAAAGAATGAATGAACTTCTTGTGAGGAGTCTGGAGAGCAGAGTTTGGAGAAGGATGGAACAAGTTAGTTTTATTGCTTTCATTTCCCTATACATGGCCATGGCCAACAGAGAAGGGGAACATCTTCCAGACAGATGTTCCAAAACTCAGCCTTTTTACTTAGCAATCAGACCATGATCACACAATAAACTTCATGCTAATCAGTGTGATTACTTCTAAGTCATTTTCTACAGAGGATCAGAGGATCAAACAGAGGATCAATTTGTAGAAATGGACAGCAATGGAGAAGTGAAATGGACTTGATTTCCTAGGACAGTGATGGCTAACCTTTTTGCCGTTGCGTGCCAAAAGCGGGGAGAGCACGGGGGTCGTGTGCGAGAGTGCCCACATCCATAATTCTATGTGCCTTGCCCCCTCCCCCACGTATGCATGTGCAACCCCCCGCGCTCCCCCCACTTTTGGCACATGATGGCACAGTGGGCCCGGTGGGCCCGTTTTTCACCCTCCCCAGGCTCCAGAGCTTTTCTAGAAACCTGGGGAGGGTGAAAACAGCATTCCCCACCCCCTTAGAGGCCCTCCAGAGGCTGGAAATAGCCTGTTTCCCAACTTCCGTTGGGCCCAGAAGGCCCGAAAATCAGCTGGCCAGTACACGCATGTGCGCCAGAGCTGAGCTCACGTGCCCACTGATATGGCTCCGCGTGCCACCTGTGGCACACGTGCCATAGGTTCGCCATCACGGTCCTAGGACATGCTTTCAGTGCTCCAAAAAATTTTAATTCTGATTGAGTACAGCAAATTGGATATAAAACCAAACCCACTGCCAAATTTGTGAGGCTACATTGATTTATATCTATTTCACTTCTCAATGAAATAAATACATAAGCTTGATGCTACAATTGTGCTAAGAGGTAAATTAAAAATTTTGCACGTTAATATCTTGATTTCAAAAACTATATGTGATTGTGTCCAAGTTATTTTAATGAAACCAGTTGTAATTTATGACTCTGGTGGAGAGAATCACAATTTGGATTGAACAAAAGCATAATGTGAATTGAAGATTATTCTGATTCCTGCTGAACCAATCAGAACAGTATTCTGTATAATCTATATAACTATACTGCTGGATATATGATTCTAATTTTCTATTTTTGCTTGTATTTAGCCCTACTTGCAGAGTATAATCCTCATATTTTTACTGCGTTATCTCGTGATGAAATATGACCAGACAGTTATGAAAAGAGATCCCATTTTTAGGTTTGTATATATTGTAATATGAATACAGTGTGTTTTGGATATGTATCTTCCTTGGATGAAAGCAATTATATCAATAATAAAATTGATTGATTGATTGCATGTCATCAAGCTGGAGTCAACTCTTAGTGACCACAAAAATTTTCTCCATAACAGTTTTTCCTAACCTTGTCCTTCATGCTTTCTAATCCTGTAGCCATCTCTACTATCATTGAGTCCATCCATCTTGCTACTGGTTACTTCTATTTCCTTATAACAACTATCTCTCCCAAGTGTCGTGTGCCTCATAAAGAAAAACATGCAAACTCAAATTAAATCGCGATATAAAAAAGATAAAAAGGAATTCGGCATAGAGACAGGCATCAACTTGACAAGATATGGATGGGCACGGATGATAAAATATTGGCTAAATTGTATAATTACCTGTTGGAGTATGACATGATAGAGGAGGTGGTTAAGGACCCAATGATAGCATGGGCCAAAAACATCGGAGAAACTATAAATCTGAATGAGTGGGACCAAATTTGGAACAACAGTCTCAAAATGACTAGGGCAACAACTTATAAGGAAAATCAATATAAGATGATCTATAGGTGGCATTTAGCACCAGCCAGGATTGCCAAAATTTACCCAAATATGAGTCCAAACTGTTGGAAGTGTGGCCACCAGCAAGGCACTTATTATCACTGTTGGTGGACCTGTGCCCAAGCCAAAGAATTTTGGAGGATAATATGTAAATAGGTGTCGGAAATAATAGGAGATACTATCGAATTAGAACCAAAAATATTTCTCCTGGGAATCTTGAAGACAGAATATGCAAGAAAGAAGAAGTACCTAATCACACATATAATAACAGCAGCAAGAATCTCCTTCGCTCAACATTGGAAAGAGAAAAAGTTGCCATCCAAAGAGCATGTAATCAGGAAAATATTGGAATGTGCCGAAATGAATAAACTGATGCTAGAAATTAATGATAGAGAGTAGACAGACTACTATAGCGTGTGGGGTAAGTGGTACGAGTGGTTAGAGAAAAAAAAATAAAAGTGAAGCTTGAGAGAGCTTAAAGTTCAATCTGATGATTAACTAATAATGAGTATATTGAAATGAGTCGTACTACCGGTAGTAGTAAATAAAATGGAGTAAGGATGCAAGTTTATGTAAATAAAATGTAAATAATATGTATTAAGGATTACAAAATTAAGAAATCCTACGGGCATTACTTTTTAAATTAAGATAATGAGGTAATACCATGTAATAATAAGTTAATATTATGTATATGTATATCAACACCATGAAACCGGAAACGTTGGAATTGTACTATAATTATTTAACAATAAAAACTCAATAAAAAAAAAAGAAAAACATGCAAACAAAATGAAAAGTTACAATTTACTATAGGTAGTCTTTGACTTACCACAGTTCGCTTAGTGACCATTCAAAGTTACAACACTGAAAAAAGTGACTTATGACCATTTTTCACACTTATGATTGTTGCAGCATCCCCATGGTCATGTGATTTACATTTGGATGACTGACAACCGAGTCACATTTATGACAGTTGCAGTGTCCCAGGATTATGTGATCACCTTTTGCAACCTTCTGACAAGCAAAGTCAATGGGGAAACCAGATTCACTTAACAACCATGTTACTAATTTAACAACTGCAGTGATTCACTTAACAAATGTGGCAAGAAAAGTCGTAAAATGGGGCAAACTCACTTAACAAATTTCTCACTTAGCAACATAAAGTTTGGGCTCAATTGTGCTTGTAAGTTGAAGACTACCTGTAGTAGCTCCATCCTGGTTAGTGGATCACCTTCTATGGCAATAAATGCCAACTTGTTGCCACTATCAAGTGGTCATTTGGATGTAGGCTACCCATTTATGGTAGCTCAATGAGGGAGAAAGCAAAAAGGTCCACAAAATGTGATTCTGACCATGGGGAGAGGTGGGTGGAAGGCCAGTTACAATATGGGAAGAAGCAGGTGACAAAAAATCCTCTACTTCTTGCAAACACAGACATTCTATGCCAGAAATCACTTAATGTGTCAGGTACTTTCCTTTCTAAGGTCTTCCCCATAGTCATTTTGCTGAGGGATTTTTTCAATCATTTCTTATTTAATCTCAACATGGTTCAGAAGCTCTGAACCTTCTCCTATCTTTCTAATTTGATAGTAATAGTATACTTCATTGATTAGTCAGTTGACCATACCAAAACCTTCCTAACTGAAATTACCATTTATTCTTTGATATCAAATCACTTGTTGTATCTTTGGTCCCTAGGATTTCTCCACAAAGAAAAAGAACCCATCAGAATCCTGAAGAGCTCAGCCAAGCAGATGACAGAGATGTCCTAGATGAAAGGACCAGAGCTCAGAGTGCACTGGCTTCTGTCAATGAAGGAGAGGTATAGCATAACTATTGGGCTTTTCTTATTTTGAAAAAGATGTATAACGTGTTCCAAGAATATATTTGATTTCCTTATGAAATATAGCTAAATGCACAATCCTGCATAGCATCCTACCTAACACCTTTACACTGCAAATATATATTTGAATTCCTCAAGGATATTGAGGCACTATTGAAGTAAAAAAACACCAGAGTTCAAAAATACCCAAACAGTATTTGGAAAGAAATTACTATGTCATATGTTTTGGGCAGTGATGGGTTCCTCCCAGTTCGGCCCGGTTCTGCCGAGCTGGTAGGGGTGACAATATGACGTCACTGAACCGGTTCTGCCCCACCCCAACTCCCACCCCACCCCGCGTTATTCTTACCTTTTATTTGGCCCCACCCCCAATCTATTGCTGCCTCTGAGTCCCAGCTGATGGCTAGAGGGGAAAAAACTGTTTAAACTCTTGCGGCCGGGCTTCTAAGGGCCGCCCTACAGCTGATCAGTGTTAAAAGAAAACAAATGAGTAGACTGATGCCTGCAAAAATAAATGGGTAGACCAGTGCCTGCAAAAATACATGAGTAGATCAGTGCCTGCAAAAATAAATAGGTAGACCGGTGCCTGCAAAAATAAATGGGTAGACCAGTGCCTGCAAAAATAAATGGGTAGATCAGTACAGCTCTGCAAGTAGTTAAAAGCCTGGTAGACCAGTACCTCTGCTAAATCCTAAATAGTTGTCACATGACCATCAAAATAAGCCACGCCCACAGAACCGGTAGTAAAAAAATTTAGAACCCACCCCTGGTTTTGGATCATCTGGATAGGTAAAGCTCTGTGTACAGAGCAGACAAAATATTAGGAGCAGAAAGAATTAGGCACTGAGAAGGGTATGGGCATAAGCTGAATCTCCCCATAAGATATGGTTTTGATGATGTTTTTGACTTGCATTAATGTTTAATAATGAAAGATTCCAATTCTTAAAATGGAGAGGTGTTGGTGGAGGCCAAAAATCTTTTTACATAATTAATGTATAGCCCAATCCTCCAGGAAACCAGCATCAAGAAGAAACAAACAGCTATTTAACGAAACCAAATGCCATAAGAGGAACAACATGCAGGGAGAACATTTGAAAGAGATAGCGAAGTAGATGTCATGCCATAATGTCCAAAACCATTTAATAAAAATTAAGACATTGATGGAAGATTTAAAACAAGTGGGATCGAGCTATTGTCTTTTCTATTGTAAACCATCATGGCTGAGGCACTGACACAGTTATTGTTGTTCTATTATCCAAACCAGTTTAAGGAATTATTGTTTAGACAACAGTTCACATAGTTAGATAATGTGGCAAGCAGACAACCGAAAGATCTATCTGAACACAGTGGAAATCTGCTTCCAGGTAGAGATAAGTTGAGCTACAATGGCATACTCTTGATAAGAAGTAGTCACTTCTACTTGTTCCTGTGATTTACCAAAAGAGATTGTCTCATACCTAGATCAACTAAGAGTACAAAGTGGCCATGTGTATATAGTGTAAGCAATATCTTCTCTCTGCTTAGAAACCAGTTATCATTGTCCATGACTTGCGCAAGGAATACAAACATGGAAAGACCTGTTCCTCTTCTTGTTTCAAGAAGAAGAAGGAAGAAAACAAAGTGGCTACCAGAAACGTCTCCTTTTGCGTTAAAAAAGGTTTGATTGGAATGTACAATATTCTTAACTCAGTCTCTATTATAAATCTATTATAGTCATTGATCAGCAAAAATTAAGTAAAAGAAGCATTGTGGGGTTTCAAACGCTAATGTCAAATTAGGGATAGTAATGCTCAGAATTTCACCAAGCAAATGATGAGTAAGGGTAGATTAAATGTGACATATTTCCCATCAGATTCTATTATTGATCCACAGAATTCAGTTAAACTGTTATCAGATTAAGGTCAAACAATACACCTTTTCTCAGTCCCACTTTGGAGTGATGATTGAGGTCCAGGGTATATTCTATGAATATAGCACACAGCAGACCATAAGGCTGAACTTTGGTTTTCCCTTGCTTCGGTGTATGAAGATAGTTAATGCCCATCCATACCACGAAAACATAAAATTCATTGGAAAGAAGAAAGAAGTTTACTTATTTTTTAATGCAAACGTAACAAAAAGAATACAGTTAATCCTTGACTTATGACCACAATTCTGCCCAAAATTTCTGTTGCTAAACGAGACAGTTAAATAAGTTTTGTCCCAATTTATGACCTTTCCTGTCATAGTTGGTAAATGAATCACTGCACTTGTTAAGTTAGTATCATGGTTGTAAAGTGAATCTGGCTACCCCTTTGACTTTGCTTGTTGCAAAAGATGATCACATGACCCTGGGGAAGAATAATCGTCATAAATATGATACAATTACCAAGCGTTCAAATTTTGATCACATAACCGTAGGGATGCTGCAACAGTCATAAGTGTGAAAAACGGCCATAAGTCATTTTTTTTCAGTGCCATTATAACTTTGAACCATAATAAATGAATGGTTGTAAGTCGAGGACACCTGTAATAAGTACTCCAAAAAGGAAAACAAGAAAATGATGCACTTTATAGCAATTAGAGTAGCACGCTTTGATAACACACACCAATTTCTCATTTCTAAGCCTTCAGTCTAAGTTTCAATCCAATCCCACCATATACATATTTTTATCTATTTTAGAACGGAGCTGGAATGGTGAGATTCTGATTTTTTTGCTATTACCTTCTCAATAATCCTAATTGATTTATCATATCTGACTGATATATTAAAGATAATAACTTAAAATAAAAAAAAATTAACCAGGGCAAAATAGACTATCTTTCATTTTCTCTCTTATAATATAGTAGTGTGCATATAGTTGGAAGCAAGACTTGTTTTGTTAAAGGTATACATCGATGTGGTATGTAAGTGAAACCCCATAGAAGCAATGGAATTTTCTTTTTCCGTCCTCCTCCTGGATGTTTTCCTCAATCTTTACAACAGGAAGTTGAATGAATTGTATAAGTTGGCGGTGTGGTGGGACGTGGGAGGCTACAACTCTCAGAGGAGAACAAATTCATTCTTGAACAGTTCTTTTCCAGTGACATATGAGTACTGTATCTCTTTGCCTTAAGATTTTATTGATTTATATTTTGAATACAATTCAAAGTGTTAGACCAAGGTACTCCAGTACTCATTAAACTGATAATGTAATAAACCAGTGTGTATTCTTATGAGTTTCTACTGAGTTCTTATTAATTCATTTCTTATCAGTTCATTTGGCTCTATTTTAATGGAAATATTTTACTTTATAGGAGAGGTTTTAGGCCTTCTGGGACCCAATGGAGCTGGTAAAAGTACAACAATTAACTCGATAATAGGAGACACAGAGCCAAGTGCAGGACAGGTAAATGTAACTTTAGCCATTTTAACAAGAAAGAACTTGCAAAGCATAGCTTCTAGAATTCTTCCCAGCCCTTTTCCCAGCTGATGCTGCAGGGAGCATCTGGAATTTTTTTTTCCTGTATAACAAAGTAATGTATTTTGTCTGTCTTCTATGTTTTGGATTTCCCTTGATGTGACATCTTTGTATGTGAATGTGCCTATATAAGGGAGAGGAGTGGGTAGGCTTCATATATTTTGACAGAGTTTGTAGCGATCCAACCAGCACACAAATAAATAATTCAGCAAGATTCATTATATAGAAGAAACTTCTTTATACAATGATATAAAACATGATGCATGTATACGATACCCATGCAGCTCTTGCAACATGGAAGAAAAAGCATTAGCAAATACAAGCACTCACATGCTCTCTTATATACATAACAATTAAGCCATCCCCAGGCTTCAAGCCATCTGGTATGGCTCAGACAACAAATCTTGTGCCTCAGTCACCAAACAATCCCCATTGGCTGACTTGTTGCTATGGCTATTCTAGCTCATGAATTCTTATACACTGACATATTTCTCTCTGGGTCATATGATCAGGAGGAAGGATGAAGTATGTGGTTAAGAATGAAGCAGATGGCAGCATTCAAAGTTGTTGCCCAACTGACTCACCCACTGGGAGCATTGGAAGTTTTTTCCATCTGGAATATTGTTTTTTCTGTACCTTTCCTTCCTTCCTTCCTTCCTTCCTTCCTTCCTTCCTTCCTTCCTTCTGAAAAAAAGATCAATGGGTGGCAGAGACTAGAGTCTATTTCACATTTTCTATATCATTGAGTTGGAAAGAACAAAAATTTGAGAAATTCTTGCTCGTCCTCCTATTTATATTGCATTGTAAAACTTATTTAATTCAGGAGAATAAAGAAAATGAAATAACTTTAAACTAATATATTGGGGAGCTATAGATGTGAGTATTAAAAAACAATCCAGGTGTTTATTTATCAATGGAAGTAGTGACTGGAAACACAAAACTTGTGAAGTTTCATATGTTGTTGTCCATCAAATCTTTGCTCCAGTTAATAGCTGCAGTTAGATATTAGGTGTAGCCCTATGTTAGCTCTCTTCATCTTTCCTGGACTTGGTTCTGAGTGCACTATTTTGGTATGGAATATTTGCATTTCATATACATTCCTTGTCACCTTACTGATATTTCAAAATATATTCTTATATTGGATGAAAACAAATGAGATTCTTATGCTGCCTATTTGGAACAGGTACAGATTAAAGGAGCTGATGGAGCTGTGACAGAGGAAAATGCTGCTTTTGGCTACTGTCCTCAGGAGAACGCACTTTGGTCCAGCCTGACCATGAAAGAACATTTGGAGATTTTTGCAGCCATAAAAGGGATCAGGAAGGATGATGCTACAATGGCCATTAATCGGTATGGACAAAGAATCCTTTTTAATAATTAGATCCCTGCCGCAAGATTTGTTATTAATAGAAGTCAGTTTCTGCATTCAAAACTGAAACATATTAGTTGTTATAAGTTAATTAGTAGTTATTTTCAATTTTGATTTTTCTTTTTTGGCTATTGAACATCAGAATTGAAATCTCTACATATCATCCAATATTACAATGGAATGTCTTTTATTTTCTTAATACATTTGCAATTGCAGAATAGATCAAACATTATAAATTCTGCTTTGTTTTTAGAATATCTCAAGCTCTAGAACTCCGAGGGCATTTAAAAAAGACAATAAAGACTTTAGCAGCTGGATTAACCAGAAAAGTAAGTTCAATATTTTGTTACTCTGATATAATGGATAAATACTAAAGGTTTAGTAAACATTTGGTAGCAGCATCAAGAACAATTGGGTTGCTGCTCTTTGTTATTTTCCCCTTATTTCTCTCAGCCATTCTACTGCTTTATCTTTTGCCTTACGTGATCTCTTTTTGTGTATGTGAAAGTCCAGGCCGTGTTGGTGCTGTTTGAAAGCAAATTTCCATAAGATGGTGGCAAGAAGAGAATGCCTAATACAGTATGGCAGCTCTAATGGCATGGACAGTAATACTTGGAGCCCTGGAAACCTGGATTCAGTCTTTGTTACATAGCACAAGATTGGCTCATGTTTTGCTTGGAAGTATTACATTTTTTAAATCTGTTGGACAGTGGGAATAATGAGATGAGCTGCTGAACCACAGAGCATCCAGTCAAACAATACTAACATATTAAACATTGACTTTGCTTAACACATGTTCTGTTCTGCGTAGCATGCAATTAAAAATTATGGATTGGGAAATTACCCTCTAGTAAGTTCAAAAATTCATTTTCATGTATTAAGGTTTAATTTGATTCAGGCATGCTGTAAAATATTCCAAACTCTGGTATATTTCTATAAGAGCATCATGAAAGTATTAGTGTGACCCTAAATAATACATCCCGTTCATGGATTATTGCCTTGTGTAGCTCAATGAAGCTATGAGCTATGCCGTGCAGGGCCACCCAAGACGGACAAGTCATAGCAGAGAGTTCTGACAAAACATGACCCACTGGAGAAGGAACTGGCAACCCACTCCAGTATCTTTGCCATGAAAACCCCATGGACAGTATCAAAAGGCAAAAAGATATGACACCGGAAGATGAGCCCCTCAGGTCAGAAGGTGTCCAATATGCTAATGGGGAAGAGCAGAGGGCTAGTATTAGTAGTGCCAGAAAGAGTGAAGCGACTGGGCCAAAGCTGAAAGGCGCTCAGCTGTGGATGCATCTGGGGGTGAAAAGAAAGTCCAATGCTATAAAGATATTTTCTCCATAGGAACCTGGAATGTAAAATCCATGAATCAAGACAAGCTGGATGTGGTCAAACAAGAGATGACAACAGAGAACATCAACATCTTAGGAACCAGTGAACTAAAATGGACAGGAATGGGTGAATTTAATTCAGATGACCATCAGGTACTACTGTGGGCAAGAATCCCTTTCCCGAAGAAATGGAGTAGCCTTCATAATCAATAAAAGAGTAGGAAAAGGAAACTGGGATACAATCCCCAAAATGGGGATGATCTCAGTTCGAATCCAAGGCAAACCATTCAATATCACAGTAATCCATTCTATGCCTCAACCACTGGTGCTGAAGAGGATGAAATTGACCAGTTCTATCAAGCCCTACAGCAACTTATAGAATCAACACCAAAAAATTATGTCCTTATCATCATTGGAATGATGATAAGGGATTGGAATTGGAATTGGGATTGGAATGCTAAAGTAGGAAACCAAATGATAACCAGAATAACAGGCAAGTTTGGCCTTGGAGTACAAAATGAAGCAGGGCACAGGCTGATAGAATTTTGTCAAGATAATACAATGGTCATAGCAAACACTCTTTTCCAACAACTCAAGAGACGACTCTACACATGGACATCACCAGATGGTCAACACAGAAATCAGATTGACTATGTCAAATTGACTAGAGATCAAATTGCCAACATACGCTGGATCATGGAGAAAGCTAGGGAGTTCCAGAAAAACATCTACTTCTGCTTCGTTGACTATGCTAAAGCCTTTGATTGTGTGGATCACAACAAATTGTGGCAGATTCTTAAGAGATGGGAGTACTGGACCATCTTATTTGTCTCTTGAGAAACCTATATATGGGTCAAGAAGCAACAGTGAGAACTGGACACGGAACCACTGATTGGTTCAAAATTGGGAAAGGAGTTCAGCAAGGCTGTATACTATAGCTATATACTGTACTGTATACTGCTTATTTAATTTATATGCAGAACACATCATGAGAAAGGCGGGGCTAGATGAATCACAAGTTGGAATTAAGATTGCTGGGAGAAATATCAACAACCTCAGATATGCAGATGATACTACTCTAATGGCAGAAAGCGAAAAAGAAGTAAAGAGCCTCTTAATGCTGGTGAAAAAAGAAAGTGTCCAAGTTGGCTTGAAACTCAACATTAAGAAAACTAAGATCATGGTATCCGGCCCTCTCAATTCCTGGCAAATAGATGGGGAAGAAATGGAGGTAGTGACAGATTTTATTTTCCTGGGCTCCAAGATCACTGCAGATGGGGACTGCAGCCAAGAAATTAAAAGACACTTGCTCCTGGGGAGGAAAGCTATGGCAAATCTATATTAAAAAGCAGAGATATCACCCTGCCAACAAAAGTGTGTATAGTCAAGGCTATGGTTTTCCCAGTTGCAATGTATGGCTGTCAAAGACTATGGTGCTGGAGAAGACTCCTGTGAGTCCCTTGGACTGCAAGGTAATCAAACCAATCAGTCCTAGAGGAGATCAACCCTGACTGCTGTTTAGAAAGCCAGATCCTGAAGATGAAACTGAAATACTTTGGCCACATAATGAGAAGGAAGGACCCACTGGAGAAGAGCCTAATGCTGGGAAGACTGAGGGTAAAAAAAGCAGGGGACGACAGAGAATGAGATGGCTGGATGGAGTCACTGAAGCAGTAGGCGTGAGCTTAAATGGACTCCAGAGGATAGTAGAGTCCAGGAAGGCCTGAAGGAATGGTGTCCATGGGGTCGCAATGGGTCAGACACGACTTCGCAACTAACAACAACAACAAATAATACATGGCAGGAAATGTGATATCATATTTCATAATTTTGTTTTGTCAAGGTAATTTCAGCTGTCTAGGACAAACTGTGAAAGATGGGGAATGTTAGTATTAGGATTTAGTAGAGTGTTGAGGCATAATGAACACTTTTAATTTCCTGGTGCTGATTATGCATTTTCAACTTAAGGCATCTGCATTCATTATTAATACTTTATTCATCCTGGCCTATGACAATTTCATATAAAACTAACAAGATATTTTGATATTTTCTTGTTGGTTCATTTCAGCCTACTGAACATTTCAGCAGTCTTTTTTCCTGACATATTCTTGTAGAGCTTCACAGATTTAAAAATGTGTAGTTGCTGAGCACTTTACAAATACCTTTTTAAAATTATGTCTTAACATTTCTATTCTGTGTTTCCATCAAATATTGTGATTTCTAAGATAAGGTTCATTCTCTACATTTTAGCTGTGCTTTGCTATGAGCATGTTGGGTAATCCCACTCTGATGCTTTTGGATGAACCAACCACAGGCCTGGATCCAAAAGAGAAGCGCCAGGTGTGGTAAGTGACTCAGGGATTCACCCTTTAGAATAAGAGTTGCACTCTTATAAAAATGACAAATTCCAGTCTCCCCATTTCCTTCCTTCCTTTCTCCTGTAGTTCTATTGTGTAGGGTGGGGAACCGTTTTACAAATAATATCTAAAGCCACTGACTAAACATTACTTCTTACACCTGAATACCGAGAAAGCATTGCAAGTGGAAATACTTCCAATTCATACCTCTAGAATATCTCAGTCACTGTTGGAAAATGTGGTTATGTTTCTATCTGTGCAGATAAAGAATCTGACTCATGCCGAGGAAAACTGGTTTCCTCCTAAATGGAAGATTCTCTTCCATCTTCTCCTCATGATCCCAAAAGTTAAAAGAGAAAACTCTTGAGTCTCCCTTGAAGAGACTTTAGTCATTTTCCATGGGGGAAAGAGTGAGAGAGGTAAGGAGAAAAAGATGCAGGTTTTCTTATCCTTCTTTTCAATTTCTTCATGCAAATTAATTCGGGACTAGATGGGAGTAGGGATTTTTTCGGCCATGGAAGATATGCCCATCAGTTATGCAGGATCAGAACAGAATGGCAATGGCCGAAATAGACCTTTGGAGCTGCTTCAAGGTTGCTTAAACTTCCTCAGCCATTTGTTGTCAACAGGAGAGCAATTCACACTACACTGCAGGAGAAGAATGAAGGAGTCATTCTGACAACTCACCACATGGAGGAAGCAGAGGTGTTGTGTGACCGAGTAGCTATCATGGTGTCTGGACAGCTCAGGTGGGTTTCTTTAAATATTTTACCTATATAACAGGCTACCCAAATAGAGAAAGTATAGATACAACCCAAATAGAGAATTGCAGGAAGCAAAGTGAATGAAGTAAAGGATAGTTCTTATTCTGCTTCTATTTTTAAATTCAAAGAAGCTTGCTTTCTTCAGTTGATGATAGTAATATGTTTTCTAGTAATTGCTTAAGTAGCAATTTTCTATTTCTAAGTGGATTGTGAGGACACAAAGACAAATGCTGAAGCTGAATGAGTTACATGGGAGTTCAGATGATTCCACAATAGACTAGAAAAGATATCATAGATATTACACAAATATCACATCACATAGAGCAAAAACATATATGGGTAGTGGTAACAGATGTCCTGTGTGTGCTTGATACAGATAGCAGGTACTCTGAGGTGAAGGGTTTTTTTTAAATGGGGAAAGACCTTCCACATGAACAAATGCCCAAACTGGGCCAAAGTGTGCGTTCACCTTGGATAATTACCTAAGTAAAGCCACCTCCCATGCGGGCAAAATTCACAGTTGATGGGAATTGGGATAGCACACAAGATCAGATGACTTCATATAGGTATTTTCTGAATGCATGGGAAAGGGCAGCTGCATGAAATATTAGTGGAAATAAACTATATTTCAAAATAGAATTCACAGATACCATCGGTGTCACATCCCCACCCTGCCAGCGGCCATTTACCTGCCCACTGGTCTACCTGTGAACTGCCCGGGCTTGCAACTTCCCTGAGGGCTTCCCTACTGACTTTGCCTATTGGAAGTCAACAGGAAGTGGGAAAGAGCTAATTGCTGAACAACCCACAATTGTTGCTTAACAATGGCAACAGGGAGTGCAGGAACTGCTGTACTATGTGATACGGTTGGATGACATCATGCTTTACAACCATATTTCTTAGCAATGGAAATTCCAGTTCCAATTTTTGTTGTTAAGTGAGGACTATCTATGTTTGAATGGTATATGATAATCCTTTCTTTCTGCAGGTGCCTTGGTTCAATTCAGTATTTGAAAAGCAAATTTGGGAAAAATTACTTGCTACAAATAAAAGTAAAGGGAGTAGAAGAAGGAGATCTTGTGAATACTCAGATTCTAAAGATTTTCCCACAAGCAGCACGTCAAGAAAGGTAACTTCTCTGCACAGTTTTTTTTAAATGTTTTCATTAGTACATTCCATATTATTCTTCCATATTAATTCCATAGTACATTCCATATTATTCTGATAGTGAATTTCTTAACTTTTTTTTTTTTGCTTATGGGATGTGTCAAATTAACCAGCTGAATATGGCTTTCATCTGTTGCCTCTGTTCACTGCCTTCTGCCTTTGATTAAGGAGCCAATACAGCCTGATTTATTTGGCTTTAGTATGTATTTTCTAAGCTGAACTAAGGCTCTCACATGAAGCTGTTTTCCGAAATTACTATCAACTACAGTATAGCTGGAGAGTTTTAAGTAAATGGAAGTGTAAATGTTCCTTTCTGTCAACCTCACATTAAATGGGAAGTTTTAATATTGTGGAAAACTCATATACCTGGGTATTGTTATGACCCAGATGGTCATGGTTAGGCAGGCCTCAAGAGAGTTCTCTATTTCTCTTGGGAGTGGTTAAACAAATGGCCCTCCAATGACCTTCAAGGCTCCACCCTCAGTCCCCCAAGCAACAGCCCCTAGATTACCTGACAAGTCCACAAGGCAAAAGTCCAGGAATAAAACAAAAGCAGTTCCAAAGGCAAAGTCTTCAGGGCTCAGGCAAGACAAGAACAGTTCTCAAAGGAAGGCAAAAACACTCCTCGAAGCAAGGCCAAAGGTCAGAGTCAAAGCCAGGGGAGTGTAATCAAAAAAACAAACACTTGTTCCTGGCAAAAGCCCCTCCTTACAGCATCTCTTTAAATTCTTTTTTTTTTTTTTAAACAAATACTTTATTGAGTTTCAAAATTAAAAGAAAACTTAAAAAAAATTTTTTACAAGGTCTCTTTGTTATCCGGAGGTACAGTGTTCTTATAAATTAAATATCATGTATCTGATCTACCTTGTCTTAAACTATTATTTTCCCATCATTATATTTACATTCTATAAGTACATAGTCATGTTTCATAGTATCTATTCACAAAAAGAAACAGATCATCGTCTTTTTCTGTTATCTAGCCATTTATACCAATTTTCCCATACTTCATAGTATTTAGATATCTCATCATCCATTAACAGGCTCGTTAACTTTGCCATTTCTGCACACTCTAATATT
Organism: Ptyas mucosa; assembly: GCA_012654045.1. NCBI lineage: Eukaryota > Metazoa > Chordata > Lepidosauria > Squamata > Colubridae > Ptyas > Ptyas mucosa. The sequence continues at coordinate 9,151,001 of WNWU01000020.1, forward strand.
TTGTTTATTAACATTTCTTCTGGGGGTTGAGTTTGACTCTTCCAGGATTTCGCAAATACCAATCTAGCCGCAGTTAATACTTGGGTTATAAGCTGGGTTTTATTATTTTTTAGGCCATCACCCACTATACCTAGAAGGAAGAGTTCTGGAGATAAAATTACATCTTGCTCTAACATTTCACAGAGCCATTGTCGTACTTTTGTCCAGAACCTTTTAGCTACTGGGCAGGACCACCACATATGGTAATACGTGCCGACTTCTTTCTCGCATTTCCAACACGTGGGTGAGAGATTTGGAAACATTTTAGCTAACCTAGCAGGCGCTAGATGCCATCTATGTAGCATTTTATAATGGTTCTCTCGGAATGTTGCTGCTTTTGTCATTTTAAAGTTCCTGTTCCAAGCCTCTTCCCAATCATTAAAATTAACACAATATCCAAAATTTTTTTCCCAAATACTCAATTGGTTTTTGGCTATGGCCTCTGCCTTATCCTCATCTAATATAAAATTGTATATTTTTGTTAACATTTTCTTATCTACTCCCCATATAATTTTATCGAAGTCTACATATTTCCTTTCAATACCAAATTGGTCCCTATCTTTTTGAAATCTTGAGTTCAACTGCCAATATTTCCACCAATCCAGCTTGAATCCGTGATCTCTCAGGGTTTCTAGAGGTTTAAGCCTTCCGTTTTCATCCAAGATATCTTTGTATGTGCCGAATTTTTCAGTTTCCGTCTTGTTTGGGGCAGTCATAGCTTCCATAATAGAGAGCCAGTTTGGGGCTTTAACGTAGATTTTCTGTCTGATTTCCTCCCAGGTTTGTAAAAGTGTTTCTCTAATTCTATGATTGTGGAAATAGGTTTTCTTCTTTTTTTTGAAGTCCCAAAGGTGGGCATGCCAACCTTCTTGTAGGTCATGTCCTTCTATCGTCAATATTCTCTTGTTGCGTAGCGTTACCCATTCCTTGATCCAAATTATTTTCGCTGCCTTTTGATATGCTTCCCAATCCGGGAGTCCAAATCCGCCCATTTTTCTCTTGCCCTGTAGTATTTTAAATGATATTCTCGATTTTTTTCCCTCCCATATGAAATTTCTAATATATCTATTCAGATCTAAAAAGAATTTTTTGTCCAGACTTAATGGAATATTTTGGAATAAGAATAGGATTTTTGGTAGAATGCTCATTTTAATTGCGGCTATTTTTCCTGTGAGAGATAGTTTTAGTTTTTCCCATCTTTTAAGTTCCTGGTGTATTTTATGTAGTAGTGGGGTATAATTATCCTCTTTCAAAGATGAATATCTTGCAGTAATCCAAATTCCTAGGTATTTAATTTTTTTTACTACCTGAAAACCTAATAGAGCTTCCAACTCCTTTTTTTTTATGTCTGTCATGTTTTTGGCTATTATTTTGGTTTTTTCCTTGTTAAGTTTGAGACCCGCCACTTGGCCATAGTTTTGTATTTCTAATAGAACTCTTGGTCCAGTTTCTAGTGGGTCTTCCATGATAAGGGCTACGTCATCTGCGAAAGCTTGTATCTTGTAAGTTTCCTTCCTCACCCTAGGTCCTTTGATTTCTTTAGTGGCTCTAATCTTTATCAGCAACACCTCTAGTGCAAGAATATAAAGTAAGGGAGATAGAGGGCATCCCTGCCTTACTCCTTTTTGGATCTGGAATGTTTGGGTCTTATCCCCGTTGATCAATATATTGGCCCTCTGTTTATGGTAAATATTTTGGATCATTTTCCTAAAGTTTGTTCCGAATTCCATTAAATTTATTTGGTTTATCATAAAATTCCAATTTAAATTATCAAAGGCCTTTTGGGCGTCAACAAACATCAGTGCAAGTTGTTTTTCAGGGTGCTGTTCATAATATTCTATGGTATTTAATACTATTCTTAGATTGTCTCTAATTTGCCTCCCCGGGAGGAATCCGTTTTGATCTTTGTGTATCCATGGGTTTAAGATTTTTTTAACTCTTTCGGCTATTATATTCATAAATAATTTGTAGTCGGAGTTTAAGAGAGAAATGGGCCTGTAATTTGCTAATCTTTTTGGGTCAGCGCCGTCTTTCAAGATGAGCGTTAAGTATGCTTCTCTCCAGGTGTCCGGGATTGTTGAGCCTACTAAAGCTTCGTTAAATATTTCTAATAGCTCTAGGCTTAATGCTTCTTCCAATTTTACATAGAATTCCCCAGGGAGGCCGTCTGGACCTGGAGTTTTGTTCTTTTTTATTTTAGAGAGGGCTGCTTTTAGTTCTTCTATTGTGATTTTTCTATTCAGCATTTCTCTTTCTTTTTCTGTGATTTGGGGTAGGCCAGCATCCATCAGATATTTTTCTACCTTATTTGGTTCTATTTTCTCATCTTGATACAAGTTTTCATAGAATTCCCTCACATACTCTAATTTTTCCTCTTCCCTTATTAAGAGATTTCCTTTAGAATCTTCCAGTACCAAAATCTGATTCTTTTCCTTTTCCTTCTTTAGTTTGTAGGCGAGCCATCTTCCTGACTTGTTGGCGTTTTCGAAACAGTAGTGTTTAGATCTCTTTATTTTTTGTGCCATCTCATCCTGATCTAACAGATTTATTCTATGTCTCGCCATCAACCACCTCTGTTTGGCCCCCTCGTCTCCCGGATTTTGTTGTAATTCTTTTTCTGATTCTATTAAAGTTTTAGTATAACCCTCCCTGGCCTTTCGTTCTGTTTTATTTTTAAATGCCATGTGCGAGATAACTATCCCTCTCACATAAGCTTTCATAGTGTCCCAGACAACTTCTCTTGCCGTGCCTTGTTCCCCGTTTTCTACAAAAAATTGTTTAATTTCTTTATTTAGTTTTGATAGGAGCTCTTTATCATTTAACAAATTTGTCCTAAGGCTCCATCTCGGTTGTTTCCTCCTGTTCCTATATAGCCAATTGATTTCCAGCAGCTTATGATCTGTCCAAGTATTTGTACACATTTCCACTCTTTTAATTTCTAAGCCTAGTTTCCTAGTGACCCATACCATGTCTATTCTGGACCAGGAGTTCTGTGGAATTGAGTAAAATGTGTATTGTTTTTCTTGGGGGTGTAGTGTGCGCCACATATCTATTAAGTTAATTTCCTCAGTTAAGTCGAAAAAACTTTTTGGTAGGGGAAGTCTTTTGTTTTTCCTGGTTTTACCACTTTTATAATCTTTACTCGGGTCTACAATTCCATTCATATCCCCTAACAGACATATTTCATTCTGTGTCCATTTGGCAAGTTGTTCGTGTAGTTTTTCAAAAAATTTCCCTTGTTTTTTATTTGGGGCATATACCCCAACTACTATCATTTTAGAGGGCCCTCTCGTTATTTCTACTATTAATATTCTCCCTTTTCCGTCTTTATATTTACATTCGGCTTCTATTCCTTTCTTAACGTAAATGGCTACTCCCCTTTTCTTTTTTTCAGCTAATGACGTGAATACCTTGCCAAATTTAGGATATTCTAAACGATATACTTCATCTTTTTTTACATGGACTTCTTGCATACAAATTATATCAGGGTTTTGTTTAACTAGTTTTGTCAGAATTAGTTTTCTTTTTTTTGGTTCATTTAAACCATTGACATTTAATGATAAGATTTTAATACCATCCATCCCTAGCGTTAGTATCTAGTGCCTAGTTTTTGTTTGCTTTTAGGGTTACTTGTCTTACTGGTCTGGTTTTTCTCCCTTTATCTTCTATGTCTTCCTTTTTCTTTTCGTCTTCTATATCTTCCTTCGTACTCTGTTCTTGGGATGTTTCCTCCTCTGTATTCGCTGTTTCTATGTCCTCCTTACTCGACTGTTCTTCTTCCCCTCCTCTTAGTTGTTCCAGGAATTCTTGAGCCGTAGTTAAGCTATCGATTTTAATTTTTCTCCCCTGCCATGAAATTAGCATTCCCTCCGGTATAAGCCAGCGAAATACTATATTTCTCTTATTTAACTGATTTGTTAGAAATCTATAGTTTTTCCTCCTTTCCCTCACTCTTCTTGGGATCTGTTTAAGTACATTTATCTCTTTCCCTCCATAAATAATTGGCTCTTCCCGTGCTATGTTATATAGTATATCTCTCACTCTTTTCCTAGCAAAACGTACGTGGACTTCTCTTGGCAACCTGTTTCTCCTCACATAGTTCGTCTGGACTCTATAAGCCTCGTCAATTTCCCTAATTATTTCCTGTTTATCTTGCTGGAGAGCCTCCGCTATCAGCTCGGCCATCTTATCTCCCAGGTCCTCTTCTTTATCTTCTATGATGTTCTGGAAGCGGAGATAGAACGAGGCCCTATCCATCTCAAGTTGGATCAAAGAATCCTCCGTTTCCTTCTTCTGTGCTGATAGGGTTTGGTCCACTGCTTCTAATTTCTTCTCATTTTTCTCCGTCCTTTGCTCTACTTTTTGAATTCTATTTTCATTCTTACTGATGGAGGTTTGGATCTCGTTCATTTTTGAGTCCAACGCATGAATATCCATTTTCAACTCAGAGTGGCTATTCAGTAATTTTTCCTGCATAGCTAACATGGTTTCTTGTATAGATAGGAGGGAAGATTGTACTGTTTGCAATGTAGGTGTTACAGGGGGCTTATCCAATTTCTGTAGGCCATCTAGTGATTTCTGAGTAGCTGGGGAGGCCATTGACAGCGTTGGGTTTGAAGGGACCTTTTTCCCTGTTTTTGCAATAGTAGAGGTCAAGCTTGCCATTTCTTTTAAAGTCGCCTTTTGTTTCCTTAATATCCTCTCTATATTTTTCCAAATAACCATCCAATGAAGCTCGTCACTATCTATTCAAGGAGTCTCCTTCTAAACCAATCTTAAGCCTTTTCTAACTTGTGTCTCCTTTAGTTTTGTAAAAGGGTTCAGGAGATATTCTATTAGTATCAATTGGATTGTATCAATTTTTTTTTTTTAAGAGAAATAGTTCCAGTATAAATATATATTTTCTAACAATTACAATAATAGTTACTATCTACTCTGAAATTCTTAAGGGAAATATATAAAATGCTATAATCAAGTATCTTTCTTAATTGATTTTAAGTCCCTTAATTAATTCTAAGCAAATATATCACATATAGGATCGGTTCTATTAGTTGTGTTTAAATTATAAAAAAAAACATTTTTTTTTTCTATTCAAACAGTCTCAGACTACTATTAATATAACATGGATTAATATGAGTTAATATATAGTCTAATATAAGTTAATTAAAGATAAGAGTTACGATAATATGTAAATCAAATAGCTATATAAGATAGTATAAATGTATTTGTTCTATAGGGTGTATATATTAATATAGGGTAATAAATATAGATACAGTTAAATACGGTGTTGTAGTTAGAGGATTAGATGAGAGAATAAAAATATCGAGGTATCACGTTCACTTCAGTAGAGTAACAAAGGAAAATGAATAGTCATTCGCTAGGTAGTATATTCTATGGAGTTTCTCTATGCTGAACTGTCCATGTGGCAATGAGTCAGCTATTTTACTTATCCTCAGAGAAGTCTCTGCGATGGCTGCACTTCCGGTCCCAAAGTTTCCAAAAAGAAAGGATCCGTGATCTTCTATACGTTCTTCTTTCAACTATAGCTCATCTGCAGCAAATCTAAAGTTCTGAGTCTCAGTTCTCAACTCCTCTCGCCCGTCTTCCCTCGCGTGTATATTCTCGCCGCCTCGTCTCCCACGTCTCCTCCGCCGGCTCGTCGGCAACTCCTCTCTCCGATCTGCTCTCTCTCTTGACACGCCGCTTTCCCTCTCTCTGAGCACCTCTCCTCCGACTCCACCGGCAGCTCTCTCTGATGCCAATTTCTCGATGGGTGAAAAAAGGTATTAAACTGCTGGGCACTATATCCTCCGCTCTCTGTCGCTTCCTCTCTTGTTGTCAGTTACCGAGGCTTCAGGTCAGCCATTTACTGGCCGGCTCGCTTATGCTGGGTTTGACAGAGCCGCCCGGTCGTTGCGTTCGGCGTTGCGATCCGCTGTCACGCACGCCTGGCTTGCCCTCTTGTCCGCGGGGCTCTCCGGGCACCGCGTCCCCGAAGGGATCCCCAAAGCACAGCGTTTGGAAATGTTAAGGAGCAGCAGTCACTCTCTCAGCATCCCAACGCCTCGGGTCCCAACCGGAAGTTCCGCATCTCTTTAAATTCTACTCTCCAGGTGAACTTTGTGAGAAGGGGCCCAAATAGTCGGTTTGCCCTGTGCTGACTCTGCCTCCTCTCCATTCTCCATGCTCAGGAATTGAGCGGGGGAGGCATTTGCTCATCTCCGGAGCTCCGCCACTCCCCTGCTCCGCTGCCTGCCCTTTCCATCTCCTCCCCCCTTCCTTGGTCAGCCTGCACCCTCTCTTCCTCCCTGCCTACTCTTCTGACGCCTGAGGGACCCAGGACTGCTTTATTCTCATCCCCATTCCTCATGGGCCATAGGGACTGCTCCAACTCCCTCCATCAGCCCAGGCCCCCACTCCTCCTCCGCCTGGGGCCCTGGCTCCAATGGGGCCATGACAGTTACAAAGGGATGTCATGTGTATTTTCCTTGCCAGATAAGGCATCTTGCATGAAGATTCCTTCCCAAATAAAGTCATAACTGTGCCCCAAAAATATTGCTATGGATTTATTCCTTATTCCCTTTAGGAATTATTCCCTTCCCTGCCAACTTTTCTTTTTCTGTACAAGTAGACTTGGTTACTCTATGTTAGCATTTTGTGTTAGTTTAATAACTAATGATTGGTTTCCCTTCCTCTTAGGATATCCACTTTGTTGGCCTATAAGATCCCAATGGAAGATGCCCTGCCTCTCTCTAGAGCCTTTGCCATGCTAGAAGATGGTAGGTTGGAATAAATTTTGCAGTGATTTGTAAGTGCCTGCAGACTGCCTGGCAGCTAGATCAGGGGCAAATTTGTTGGCCACCTCAATTTCAGCCACCCACAATGAACAGATTCATGCAGTACTATGAACCTCTGTCCCCAGCTTCAAGTATGAGTTTCTCAAAAAGGGTAATCAAAAAAAGTAATCTTCCATGTCAAAAGCATTCTTTGGATAAGACACTAAATTAACTCTTAAAAATCTCTGTAGATGTTATCAGTGAGTAAAGAGATATATGATGGATAGAAAAAGTAATTGTGCAAAGAGGAAGGAAGCAAATTATTACCCAAGTCAGATGTAAATCAACCAGCTACAACTGACTTAATATTTTATTTACACAGCTAAACAGCACTTCAGTCTTGAAGAGTACAGCTTTTCTCTGAACACTTTGGAACAGGTAATGACTTAGATATTCAAATAATATAGTGGTACTTATAGTGACAAGGTACTCTCTTACATACCAGAATAAAAAAAAAACTGGTCTATAAGATATTTTGACTATTTGAGAGCAGAAGGTGACTAGAACAATTATAAGACTTATTTTAAATTTTAAAAAGGTCAGGGGGAAAAATAACTACTCATAAAACATTTTAAATTAGCAACCTTCTCTAGGCTAAGGGAGGATCTTAATTCAATTCAATTCAATTCAATCCTTTATTGTCACAGTACAATATTGTCATCAGTACAATGAGATTGGCTGAGCTTCCCTTCATGCACCCTCCAATCCAATACAACTCACAGTGAAGACCAAAAAAAAATCCCTAACCCAGTGAATCCTACTACGCACAATCCTACTGTACCATGTGAACTTATTGCACATGGTTCCAGTCCCGCAATTCAATCGCACTACGTTGTTGTAAAGTTATTTTCCATTCAGAAGTCTGACAGCCCACAGATAAAAACCGTTCTTCAGCCTTAAGAGCTATGCTATCTTTGTAGCACTGGTAAAGGGAGTTATAGAAACATCAGGTGCAAAACAATTTAATGCTTTAACCTTGCATAGATAAATTTACCTTTATGTTTCCACCTCAAGCAAAACACAGACATAAATTGCTATAATCCATTATGCAATTATTTTATATTCTCAGATGTGCCTAGGTAGAAGTCAGAATCAAAGGTAGTTTATAAACCTAATGTATTGTATGTGCAATTCCTTTGTAGCTATTGATTTATTGTATTGTTCAGGTATTCATGGAACTGTGCAAAGAACATGAGTGAGATTATTTTGAATTGGCTCCAACTTCTGAATGGAGAGAACTGTAGCACCAATAAGATAATTGAAAGTCTAATCAACAACTGAGAAAAACCCCAGTTTCTTCGTCCAGCAAAAATGGAGGACAAATAGGTTGAGCGCTCTGAGGAATGTTTCATCTGAACGTCCCATGAGAAAAACCCCAGTTTCTTCGTCCAGCAAAAATGGAGGACAAATAGGTTGAGCGCTCTGAGGAATGTTTCATCTGAACGTCCCATGGGGAAAAGATATTCTGTAGATTTTCTCTATGTTTAATAATTATGCCTAGTTGTCTGTTAGATTAACCTCCATATTTATCATGTCTAGAGATAAAACATTTTTAATATTTCACAACTAACAGCAAAACAAATGTTTCTGCACTATTTTGTTTTTCATGAGAAAAACTGGAAATGGAAATATATATTTTTAATATATGTATTGTTTATAGCCTAGCACACAAACATGCATAGATGGTATATTTTTCTCAGAATGTGTTAATATTTTTAATTCAGATAACAATTCAATGTATACCCATTGTTTATTGGGTGCATAGATAAACACCTATTCTCTAAATAACTATGTATTGTTGCCATCCTCACCTTCCATTTTAAGAAATAGTAATATAGCTGACCCAATTAACTATTGTACTACTCTATATCATCACAAATTGTTTGCCAACCTGCTTCTTGTGAAATTACTAGAACAAGAGATGAGCAAGTTTTTTAATAAGAGAAATCCCCATGTGCCATTGTTAAACCATTAATTTGACAGGAAAAAAATATACTGTTCTATGTAAGGGACTATTTTATATAGCCCTATAGATTTAAAACCAGCCTTTGAGTCCATACTCTGTGATATGACTTGGAAGAAATCTGAAAAGATCTCAAAAGAGTATTGGTGATTCCAGTTGACTAAACAGCTGGAAGTGGATGCTCCTCTTCAGATTAGAATAACAGGGACAATTTTTTTCCCCATCCTATGGCAGGAAGGGATTAGGTAAGGCTGCATATTTACATAGACTTTGTCTATTTTTTATATTTAAAATTATCAAAAAAAGAGCACCACTGATTTAATTTGGTGGGTCAGTGAAAAGCGGTTTTGTCACATATAGATATATTTATTAGCACCAATTGGGCTAAAGAGTATATTATGGGCTTTAGCTCTTTTGTAAGGGGAACAGTCTGTGTATAAATTATAGAAGCCAAAGGCACTGGTTTCAAACTACTAAGCACACACAAAATTGGTAACTAAATAGGTACAATATTCCTGTAAAAAATGAATGCATTTATAAAAACGCAGTAACTCAAGAAACAAATTTTAAAATACAAATTTTAATGAGTGTGGTTGTAATTTGTAATTTTTAATGCAGATAGAGATAGCTGAAAAGACCCTAAACAAAGAGAAAGCAATATAAAGCTTTGAAAGGATTTAATTTATTTGCTATTGTTTTTATTACTGCTGGGCACAAAGAAACCTATGATTCCCCTTTCTACACATCCAGTTCATATATTCTGACCTCAAAGCCCTATAGAAAAGTGCTCACTTTGTTCTCCTATCTGCATTATTTGATAGCAAATTCACACACGTTGCTGGTGAAAGTTGATTCTAGTCCTCCATCTTGGATAGAGGAAATCAAATGCATTGAATGCATACTTTTAATATGCTCCCAATACAAAATGGGTGATACTTTTGTTGAGAAAAAAAATTGCAGTGATGGAAGTGCAAACAAATTTTGTTGTTGTTATTAGTTGCGATGTTGTGTCTGATCCATCGCAACCCCATGGACAACTTTCCTCCAGGCCTTCCTGTCCTCTACCAATCCCCGGAGACCATTTAAATTAGGAGCCTTGGTGGAGACTCAAAAGTTGGAATTGAGCAAGCTCCACTAAGGAGCAAGCTCCACTAAAGAGCCTTGGTGGAGCAGCGGACTAAAGCGCTGTTAAGTAGCACTTAAGTAGCACTTAGCTGCCAGCTGCCTGCAATTACTGCGAGTTCAAATCTCACCAAGCTCAAGGTTGACTCAGCCTTCCATCCTTCTGAGGTAGGTGAAATGAGGACCCGGATTGTGGGGGCAATAAACTGACTTTGTATAAAAAAGAACACCGCTTGGGGGGGTGCAAAAGCCCTACTAAGCAGGTATATACAAAAGTATGAAGGCTATTGCTTAACGCATTGTAAACTGCCCTGAGTCTCCGGAGAAAGGCGGCATATAAATCGAACCAATAAATAAATTCACGCCAACTGCTTCAGTGACTCCATCCAGCCACCTCATTCTCTGTTGTCCCCTTCTTCTTTTGCCCTCAATCCTTCCCAGAATTAGATTCTTCTCCAGTGAATCCTTCCTTCTCATTAGGTGGCCAGCGTATTTGAGTTTCATCTTCAGGATCTGACCTTCTAAAGGGCAGTCGGGGTTTATCTCCTCTAGGACCAATTGGTTTGATTGCCTTGCAGTCCAAGGGACTCGCAAGAGTCTTCTCCAGCACCATAGTTCAAAGGCCTCAATTCTTTGGTGCACAGTCTTTCTTATGGTCCAACTTTCACAGCCATACATCGCAACTGGGAAAACCATAGCCTTGACTATACACACTTTTGTTGGCAGGGTCATGTCTCTGCTTTTTAATATACTGTCTAGATTTGCCATAGCTTTCTTCCCCAGGAGCAAGTGTCTTTTAATTTCTTGGCTGCAGTCCCCATCTGCAGTGATCTTGGAGCCCAGGAAAATAAAATCTGTCACTACCTCCATTTATTCCCCATCTATTTGCCAGGAATTGAGAAAGCTGGATGCCATGATCTTAGTTTTCTTAACATTGAGTTTCAAGCCAACTTTTGCACCCGCATCAAGAGGCTCTTTACTTCCTTTTCGCTTTCTGCCATTAGAGTGGTATCATCTGCATATCTGAGGTTGTTGATATTTCTCCCGGCAATCTTAATTCCAACTTTTAATTGATCTAGCCTTGCCTTTCTCATGATGCACTCTGCATATAAGTTAAATAGGCAGGGCAACAGTATACAGCCTTGCTGAACTCCTTTCCCAATTTTGAACCAATCAGTGGTTCCATGTCCAGTTCTCACTGTTGCTTCTTGACCCACGTATAGGTTTTTCAAGAGACAAATAAGATGGTTTGGTACTCCCATCTCTTTGAGAACTTGCCACAATTTGTTGTGATCCACACAATCAACAAAAAAAACCCTTTGATTGCAAACAAATACACTTTCCCTACTAAATCAGAAAGACTTATATACAGATCATCATGAAAGGTTTTAGTGGATGGTGAAAAAAGTTTATAATAATATTGAACTCTTAGTGATGTATCATTACTAAACATTATATGGAAAATAACTCGTTTAAACAATAAATACCTTGTATGTCATTGAAATACTACAGGATTGTTTCTTTAAACACAATTTATGTATCATTTGTTTCAAACTGTACTTTAATTTTGTTGCCCTGGAATTAGAAAAATTGTCTTAGAAAGTTTAGATTTAGTCAAAAATAGTCATTAAATGATTTAACTTCATAGATACTTATACACTAGTGCCTATCCTGTTCTATCCTATTTTATGTTATCCTATCCATTTAATTACTATATTTCATGCATTTGATTTATATGCCAATTTGGTTCCTAATCCAAAGGTTGATGGATGCATCACCAGAGATTAAAGTCCATATTCAGACATATTTAAGAAGGCAATTTGATGGTTAGATAAATACAGGCTGTCAAATTCCCAGCAGCAGTTCAAGAGTTCCTGAGATTTCCTGGCTATTAGAAATGCATGATAGCAAATGCAAAGAGCCATAGGTGATAATTACTCAGGTTAATGTTGACAGATGTGAGTGAGGGAAGATTTGAGAGAGATTGTTGTAACTGTGATATGCTAATTGTATGTGCTTATTACGATTTCTGTTTTTGAGTTCAAAGTGGCGAGAATATTTGCACTGAGTTTCAACTATCATAGTAAAAGGAGGACATGAATGATAGCAAAGTATTACTCGGGACCAGAGGTTGCCCATCCCAGGTCAGAAAATTAGCAGAATAATTGAATGGAGACCTGACCATGGACTGTAAGCAGAAGCCCTGGATGGAATAGGAGAAAGCAGTATAAGAGGATGAGTGTTGGAATACATGGATTTTAGGTCCAACCGTGAATTTTCAAGGTGCTTGCTACATAGAAGAAGAGTGCAGGAGTGAGAGAAAGTATGTTTGCATGACTGAACAAATGAGTATTGGAAGAAGGTAGAAATGATATCAAGACCTGATGGAATGAACAGAAACTCGACATGGCAAGGAAAACCTATATGAAAAATAAAATATTACAAAATGTTCAGAGAGTAGGCCAATGCCCAAAATCGTGCAGTTTTTTTAGGAAATTTGCCAGGTGAAACATCACAAAAACGACACAAATACTTGGGTGCTTACTGATTAATATTGGAATGACCAGTATGAATGGTTTTTTAAGCAGTTTACACACTGGCAAAATAACAAGCAAAATGTTGTAAAACAACTATTGTTAGGATTCTATATGGTATATATAATGTTAGAACCAGTTGTCCAG
>WNWU01000020.1:9163651-9174700 GCA_012654045.1 Ptyas mucosa
GTGCAGTTACTCTGCTGGTTGGTAAAACAACATCAATATCCTTAACAACTATATTTTAGAATGTTTCAATATAATTGTTTATTAATACACTTCTTATAGTTTGGGGGCATTACTGGTCATGAAGTACATATTTATATATGTATGGAGTATGGAGTATGGAGAATTGTGCAAAATTACTTCCATGGTTAAAAATGTTTATGTTTTAAAAAATCAGTGTATATTATTGTTCGGCTTCTAAGAAGATACTATTGTCAAGAATTCATTTCTAAAGTTGTTGCCGTATGCTACTCATCATACGTCAGGAGATAAAAATTGTTTGAGTGCCAAATTGTGACATGTTGTTTTCTTCCAACAATCCAGCTGAATGAAACATACAGAACAAAGAAATAGGTTGAATTTGGTGATTCAGAAGGAAATGCTGAAAAACAGGAAGCTTGGAAGAGCCTGTGGCTTTTGGGAAGCTGTATTGATGAAATAAGATAAAGAAAAATAGAAATAGTTGCTTTTAAGTCTTTTGCTGAAATTCCAGCCTAATTTATTTGCCTCAAGTAAGCTTTTTAATAATCTCTTCTCATTTTGCAGATGATGTCATTGTCATCTTGCCTCATATCTGAAAGCCCAAACTAGAGATGATCATATCAATGGAAGTCCACCTGTGGGTGCCACTCCCCCTCTCTGTGCCTGAACTGAAGCCCATTGGTTGAGATCACTCACATTTCAAGTGATAATGGGATTTACAGCACAATCCCATAATTCAGACATAAACATAATTACATTTGAAGCCTGGACATTGTACACTCTATAATTTGCTCTCAGAGGCCTCACTTCTTGCATGGATTAGGTTTATAATCCTATCCATGCATCCTTCCTTGACAGTAGGTCTTCTGGAAAACAGTGGGCCTTCCTCTGAGTAGATCTTCATAACGTTGTCATTGTCTGCAAAGGCTAATTGGAGTGTTTTCCTTGCTATTCAATTAGTCAAGTCAAAAGCTTAAACTGGTTTTTCTCATCAGTCATACTAAAGTTGATAATCTTGTAATGCTTCGTAATGCTGCTTAAGTGCTTGAATAGTAGGAATTAAAAGGAACAGCAAGAAACTTGGCATCATATCATTTTGGAATTCAAAATGCCTAGAGCAGCCTAGAAATCCATGGCCAGGGCTCAGCTCCAATTTTGCAATCTAACAGCAGCATTTCAGTTGTTAACTCAGTTGGGTTGTAATTAGCTGAACTGGATCTCTAACGTATTTTTTCAAGGATGTGATTATGAAAGGGATTTGAAGCACTTTGCTTGCTTGTTTGCTTTGTCTTTTCCACCCCAATGGAATCTGCAGGTGATATTGAAGTGGATTTGAAGTAGAAAGTTATTCGTTTTATATATGTAGGTTCCATGTAGATTTTCCTAGGACCGTGATGGCAAACGTATGGCACACATGCCACAGGTGGCATGCAGAGCCCTATCTGCGGGCATGCGAGCTGGCACCCCAGCCCAGCTCCAACATGCATGTGTACATGCCTCTCGCCAGCCAGCTGGTCTTCGGGTCTCTGCCACACATGCACGGGAGGCGGGTTTCATGTGGGGGTCGCATAGATAATGGCAGCAGAAATCACTAAGCAGCTACATTAAGACAGAAAGGTGGAGGCACCAGGGTGCAAAAAGCAGAGGATTTCAGGGAGAAGAGAGCTGAAACATCCACCTTTCATCAAACTGCCACAAACTAGTCAACTACAAAAAGGTAGGAAAGTCATCCACGCCTCTTTTATGTGCTCTTTCCATTGGAAATTTTGAAATTGTTTCAAATTGACAGCGTAGAGTGGCCCAACTCTACAATACTGGTGATTTTTTAAAATGATCTTTTATTTTTATTTTTTATCTAGAGAAGTGCTGACAGGATTTAAAAAGCAAACCATGTCCTTTTTTTCCATTTAATCAATTTTGCCAAACGTCTCCCCAATTCACAATAAAATAGTGCTCACAACTCAAAATAAAATAGCACAATAAAATAGCACTATTCCAATATTTGAGGGGCTCCTACAAAAATGAGGGGGTCCATCGATTTTCCAAAGCACCAAAAGACATAACAAGAAACAATGAATGGAAACTAACCAAAGAGAGAAGCAACCTAGGACTAAGGGTGAGACCAATCAACCAATGGAATAGCTTGCCTTCAGAAGTTGTGGGTGCTCCATCACTAGAGGCTTTCAAAAAGAACACCCCAAAAGGACAGTGCCAGGAACCACTAAAACAATGCAGAAAACTTAAAACAGCCATTCCCCTTTTTAAAAAAAGTCATAGCACCCAAAAGCAAAAGCACCAGCTGAGAGGGAAATTAAGAGCAGCCCAGGCAAATTTAAAGCCTGGGCGTGCTGCCAAAAGCTCTTCCAACTCTTCCAACTCTATTATTCTATGTTCCCTATGTTCTAAATTGGGTGCTTCATAGCAGAATCAATACAGCTAGCTGGACCACACATGCATTAAATTCAGGCCCTGTACGATCAAGCTGCATCCTTGTCCCCTCCTGTATCTTTTCCCCCCAGGAAGAAACAAGAAGTAGCCAACACTGCAGCAGCTATAAAAGGTCTTGGTGAATTCCAGGGAGTATCAGCAGATGACAGAAGTGTTACTTAATACCCTTTATAATGAAAATGTTTGTAATAGTGTCCTTCCTGAAGGGAAGAGGTTAATCCCATCCCATGGTGATTGATGGGTTTCCTGGGTATTTCCCTGCCCTCTGTTTTTTATTGATTTTATTCAAGACATGTGTCAGTTGTTATTGCAACTAAGTAGACTGTTAAGTGGTTCTTGGCTATCTGCCTGGAGCTATTAACTGATGGGAAAGAAGAAAAAAAACTTCTCTTGCACTTTATTTTCAGCCAGTTCTCTGAACTGCACAAGCAATTAGCAAACGGTTCAGGCAAACCAGTGTGAACTGGCTGAATGCCACCACTGCCCAGACCCTCTGACAGAACCACATCTTCAGGACCTTCCGAAAGAGTGTCAGAGTGGGGGCCAGTCTAATTTCCAGAGAGATGATGTTCCAGAAGGAGGGAGCCTCCACAAAAAAGGCCCTTCGTCTGGGTCCTGGCAGATATACCTTGTTAGGGGATGGGACCCGCAACATTCATTGAGTCCCCGCTCTAGTGGTTGGATGGCACTCCACGTTACTGAGAAAGAGCTGAAAATATTTCAGAGCATTAGTGATGTTTATGATGCAGCTACTTTAAAGCCTTTGGGACATCTAGTTGCTGATGTCACAAAGGCAGAACTAATAGTTAGAACATAGAACATAAGGGGCATAAATGTGGGAAGGCTCAACATAATAAAAGATGAAATAAATCAACTACATTTTGATATCTGAGACATGAAATGGAGTGGAGTTGGACACTTCCGTTCAAAAGGTCATCTTGTTTTTTGCCACAAAAAGCAAAGAAGAAATAGCAATGCTTCCATAAACAGGAAGAGTACAATATAGCAATGACACTACTTGGACAGAGTACAATCAGTGACCGAATGATATCAATTAGAAATCCCTCAAAGATTCTTATTCCAAAAAATCTTTCCTTTACAAAGTATGGGGAACTAAAACTAATCTTAAAACTATATATATGTTTGTTTGTGTGTGTGTGTGTGTATGTATGTATGTATGTATGTATAGATATGTATAGATATGCGTGTATAGATATGTGTATGTGTGCGTATGTGTGTATATATATATAAAATACCCAATGTTTATATGGCAAATAAATTGCTGTATTCTAAGCATCTTAGCATCTTTCTCTCCTTTACCCTACATTTTCAAACTTGCAACAGTGAAAAACTGAACACAGAAATATCAATAGTGCAGAGAAAAAAGGATTTTTGGGGGTTGGGGGTGGGATGCCTCTTCTCCATACTGTTAGCAATACTGAGAAACGGAAGAAACTTTAGAAAACTTTGTTTATTTAGTTCATTAGAGGTGACTTTGGGATTAATATATGTCAGTGCCTAAACAGGGAAGCAAATGACACTTCTCAAGCCCTACTGAAAATAAAGGTAGCCCAAAGCCAAACAAATTATTTTTCTTATATGAAATACAGTTTCCCAAGCAACCTTCTTTCTTCTTGGTGGCAAAAAAACCTTAATAATTAACCATTTGCTATACTGTAAGGAAACCACCCCTAAAAAACCCCATCTCTGCACAGTCACAAGCCTCTTCATCCTTCTACTGTGTCTGCTTCCAGAATTAATTCCAGAATTAAATCTGAAGAAGTTGTAATAGTGAGCTCTTTTGTAAAGTATTATCAAACATCACATGAAAAACAGCTGTTGTGTAAAGAATAAATAATATTAAGATACTATTGGGATTTACTACAGCTTTACACAGAACCAGTTTCTGAAGGAGCCTTGGTGGAGCAGTGGACTAAAGCGCTGTTAAGTAGCACTTAAGTAGCACTTAGCTGCCAGCTGCCTGCAATTACTGCGAGTTCAAATCTCACCAGGCTCAAGGTTGACTCAGCCTTCCATCCTTCTGAGGTAGGTAAAATGAGGACCCGGATTGTGGGGGCAATAAGCTGACTTTGTATAAAAAAGAACACCGCTTGGGGGGGGGCGAAAGCCCTACTAAGCAGGTATATACAAAAGTATGAAGGCTATTGCTTAACGCATTGTAAGCCACCCTGAGTCTCCGGAGAAGGGCGGCATATAAATCGAACCAATAAATAAACAATAAATAAATAATTAATTGCTTGTGTTCTTTTTTAAAATTGCCATGGATTTCTTAGAACTGAAAATTACAGACTGAAAGAATATTTTCTATTTCAGATGTTAATTTATTGGGTTATATAGTAAGTATTATTTCTTGATTTACTCTCTTGGAAATAACCATTTATATCCTCAGTAGCATGTCTGACCTGTTGGTCCCTGGAGAATAGTTGTTTAAACTCCAAAGATTTAAGTGATTATGGTCCTGTACTGTGATAATATCTCTGGCATCAATCAAATGGCTTGGTTGTTTGCTTTTTGTTTATTTAGCTTCAGGGTTTATTGGACCTTTGAAGTCACCTGGGTTTCATTTCTGGTTTTTTTCCCCCCAGGTATCAGTTGCAGTTTGATAGTGGATACAGCCTATGTCTTCTTGTGTCTCCTTCTCTTTCTCAGGCTGAGTTCTCATTTACTTACTTGGTATGAAAAGACAGACATTCTTTGTCACATCCTGACACTTCAAAAAATATTCTTAAAATGGACAAAATTAAATAAGATTCTTATACCACACATGCTTGGAATGGGGCAGATTATGAGGGCCTATACAGATGTAACAGAAGAAAATGTTGCTGCTTTCTTGGCTACTGTCCTCCGGAGAAAGCCCTATCATCAGAAAAACATCTGGAGATTTATGCAGATATGAAAGGAATAATGCTGGATGCTGTTCTTATGGCCATGAATTGGTGTGGGCAAAAATATCCTTTCAATCATGAAATCCCTACCACAAGTTATTTTACTGCTTTTTGATATGATCTGCTATTAGAGTACCATGCTCTTTATTTTATGTATGTGTTTGTTTGCGGTTGTAATATAAGAAATAGATCAAGCATTGTCATTTCTACTTCTAGAATAGCTTGTGCTGTAGAACTCAAAGGTCATTTTAAAAAAATAATAAGGACCTTAGCAGGTGGATTGACCAGAAAAGTAAGTTCAGTGTTTTTTGAGTCCGATATAGATGGACAGATGTTAAAGGTTGCTACACATCTGATAGCACCATTAAGAACAATTGGGCTGTGTGAGCCATTTAATTCCTTTCATTCTTGCATTTGATCTCTTCCCTTTTTTTTCTGTAAAAGTCCAGGCCAAATTGGTGTTGCTTGAAAGTAAATTTCTATAAGAAGTGGCATGAAGAGAATGCTCGCCAGAGTTTGGGAAGTCTTGGGTAAAGAATTACAAAGCCTTGGGTGAAGATATTTAAGAGTTCTTCAATTGATGGAGTCTTGCTAAATCAACTTGAGTCATTTAGTTGTATTTTGCATCTACTTGAACTCTGATCTAGACTTCACTAGTACCTGAGTTTTACCTTTGGAACTCTGCCATATATTATTAACCTCAACACTGTGATCACCTAATCCCATTGGTGGAAGACTATGGACAGATAGATGGTTTTATAATGCAGCTCAAGTAGTAAGTTATGGCTTCTTTATTTAACTTCCTGCTGGAGTTTCATTCAACTATGAAAATCATGATTTAATGAAACTTTGAGGGGAATAATCTGTGGAATCTGAATGTCTGTTAATCTGGTTTCATTTTATTTGTGTAATTATACTGTATAGCTGATATAAATGATGCATTAAAACCCTGATTTAATGCTCATTATTCTATGACACAGGAGTGGAGTCACAGTTCAAAAGTTCCTAAAATATGTACCTTGAGCTTCCCATGTGGTTTGTCAGTAGAAATTGCCTAAATGTAGCAATGAATGCTTGACAGGGGATGTAGCAATAAAGTAAGATAGCAAGGTAAGGTTAGTGTGTTGAAAACAACATGATCTCTGGTGGTTAAAGAGCTCTTCTAGTATCTAACCAAGAGACTAGTGACACCTTAACCATGAAAGTCAGCTGGCTGACTTTGGGCCAGTCACTCTCAATAAGCCCAGTTCTTTTCACAGGATTGTTATTGTAGGGAAAATAGAAGGAGTATTAGATGTCTTCACTGTCTTGAGTTATTTATAAAAATAATAAAGGTAGGAAACAAACAGAGCTTTTTGAAAATTATAAGTATTGAAAATTATAAGTAATGAACCACAAGGCATGAGTAATAATACTGGGCGTCTATAAAGGTTCATTCACAATGGTCTTGCAAAAATTAATCCATAAAGTCAATGATCTGGAAGTTGAGTCATGGCCACTAGACTGGCTCAAAATATTTTGCTGCTTATCCAAGTAGTATTCTTCAGTTCTACTTGGATAAGTAACAAAATGTGTTGAACCAACAAGAAAAGAAATCCAATTGCCATGACTCAACCTCCAGACAACTCTACCTAGATGACTCAGAATCTTCATTGCTATCTTGCTCAACGCTATGTTTTTTGGTTACTTAATTTCTTTATTAGATTGAGATAGGCAAATGAGCTCATAAATGATCACTTTTGAAGTATTGTGGCAAAAGGTGAAGCACTTGATTACCTCTCTAACGCTGATGTCCAGTGAGTTCTAGTGAACTTTCCAGAAATGAGTATGTTTCACGAACGCTGGCATTTTTCCTAGCAGATTTCTAAAATAACCACTTGAGACTGTTTATTTACTTATTCGATTTGGAGACCACACAACTTCCACAAGTTCCTAGGGGAGGTTACAGTAGAGACAAAGAAACAGAAAACTAAATAATTAAAATACACATATGCATCTGGAAGAGAGAAACACCCAAACATACCAAATCTTCAAAAACTAACAGACTTGAAATCCATGCTAATCCCAGGACTGGGAGCACAGCCATGTTTTTAATGACTTCCGCAACAGCTGTAGGATTGGAACCATATGAATCTCTGCCTACTCCCACCCCATTGTTTGTTGTCCTGGATTATCTGTTGCAAATGTTTTAGCATATATTTTGCATTGCCATATTTGATTTAAACAGCATTGGGTGAAGAAGTAAAAAATGGACAATTCAGTAGAGGCTCTACTGTTAAATCTTGAACATTTTGGTCCCAGCTTCCTATGAGTCTCTTGAGAAGAAAAATCTTCCATGATAAAATGTGCCCTTAGACAAGGAGCTATATTAGCTTCAAAATTATGGGGAGGCATCATCTCAAGGGAATGGATAGAGAAAGCCATAGATAGTGCATGCATAGGGCAAGAAAAGCAAATTGGTTTTCAAGCAAGGCCTAAATCAAGCAGGTATAAGTGATGTAAGTTTTTATACAGTGCTTCAATCTTGATCAGTACAGCCTTTCTTTGAGACAGACAATTGGTTTGAATAAACTAATAATTTGATGTAGTGTGAAATTCCTCTTCCAGACACCAAATCGGAAAGATTTAACTGTTACTGTGAAGTGACTAAGTCACTTTCTAAAGACTTTCTGCAAATATCTTAATGTTCTTAAAACTCAAAATATATGGCAACTGATCCTTCCCTGCCATTTCTGCAATCTCCTATCTGCTTAAAACTGTGCATACTGATCTGTACTGCAATATTTGAATATTTTGCAATTGCGAGGAAAATATTTGTTTTTGTATTGCTTTCACGTTTTATGGAAAAAAGGGGATTTTAATGAAGTGGAAATTGAAAGAATATACCATTCTTTTAAATATATAACCAAACAGATTTCTGACATCTCTCTGGAATAGCCATCTAAACAGGGTCTCTTGAATTGATTTCTGACTTCTGAACAGCCTGTCTGTACTATCATTTCCTGATGTAAACAGGTGCCACTTCTGCAACATCAAAGCCTTAAACTAAGAAGGGTCCTATGCTAGAACAATCTCAGATTGTTGTCTGACCTTCTGGTCACTCATACGTAACCTTCTTTCAAGCATCCTCATATCATTCACTTCTGTGCTTGTTACATGGAATGATGGCATTCTGATTAGAGTATGCATACTTAACTTTATCAAAAAGTACCCTACAGTATTTTGATATTGCCTGGTCTGAAGGATAAATAATCAGTGGAGTTATTTATACCTTACTTCCTATTTCATAAATATATGTACCCTAAATTAATTCAATTTTTACTGAGAGTAATTTTGACTAAGTATCAAGTCAGAGGTGGGTTTCACATAATTTTACCACCGGTTCACTGCACACCAAAAATGTGAGCGCACGTGGCTTGCATGCATACATGCGGCTTAGAAAACGTGGCTTAATAGGACAGCATAGGGCCAGGGCGGGTGGGCAGCCACCTCCAGGTTGCCACTACCAGTTCGCCCGAACCGATCAGAACCAGCTGAATACAACCACTGTACCAAGTGAGCTTGTCTTCTCTTGGCCTCTTTTTTGTAATTATCTTCAATTGCATTTGATTTTTCCAAACATCAAGGTTTCCTCCAGTGACCGCTGCCTTCATATGATGTCTCCAAATTAAGTAAACTGTAGCTTCATATTAGTGCTCCCATTGAGCAACCTGGTCTTACTTCATCTGGTATTGAATAGTTTGTTCTTGTGGTCCAATTATTATCAATAATTTTCTATCATTCAGCCTTTTGGTGGATGGGTTTGCATGGTTGTATGACAATGTGATGTTTCTACCCTTTTGTGTTTTGCCCAGATTTATCTTAGCCTTTCTCATAAGCACCATTTCAGAGCTACAATCATTGTCCCTGTGAATGATTGAGCCACCCTTGAAAGATAAAATCAACCGCTATCTTAACTCCTCTATTTGCAATGGGTTGGCATAACTTTAGTTATTTTTCAAGGTTTCTGAAAGGCAGAAAGGATGCAAGGTAACCTTTACTCTGTATATGTTTGCCGTTGTATTCCATTTAATAAAATATCTCCTCCCCACTATTGCTATGCTGTAAATCTGAACTAAATCTATTGCCTTGTTAGATCAAACAATTTGACAAATCCTAGCAGATCTAAAAAAAGGCTGAATGGGCAGGAATTATGGCTAGCAACAGACAGTAAAAACAAACACTTATTATACTTTGTGTCAGCTTTGGAAGCCATATTAGGCTGGAAGCTTCCATGCTGCCACCTTCTCATGTGTGGGAAAGTAGGAGGGGGGATTTAATAGAGGGGTTGTCATTAGACATAATAGCATTCTTCCTGTCAGTCAAGGTCAGGCCGATCCTGCATCTGGAGAAGGAGTGGTTGGAGTGATGTCTCGTGATGGGATGGATGGTGATTGGAGCATGTGATCGTCTGAGGAGTGAGGGGATGGTTTGGGGGGTTTTGATTTACTGAGGGAAAACCTGGATCTCAGATTCAGGTTTTCCCAGATGTGCCAGTTTACCTATTCTAGTAAATAGAAATTTGAAAAATGCTTGCTTCAGAGTTTTACTTGGAGTTGGGGTTTTTTTTGGAACACTGACCATTTAAACTTTTCTTTAAAATTCAAAGCAAATTCATTTAAATGCCATTATAAACCAAGAATTTGGTTGTTTTGGGGGATGTTGCAGTTCACTGGCCAATCCTGTTTCATAATTTGTGTTGAAAATTGTGGAAGAACTTTTGGTTCATAGTGACTGCATAGTTGAAAAGGAACATTGGAGATATTATAACTCAGCATAAATTACCAAAAAAACCCATCAATTTTGCAAGACACAATGCTGGACCTGAGAGGATCTCAAGGATGGGCCATCCTCTTAGATAGCTTCTTCAAGGTTTTCTGACCTACTTTCTTGAAGTGACCTCCATTACCCATGTCATACAAAGCATCTCACCAGGACAAAGGTAAGCCATTTTACTCAGTCCTACGGATCCTCAATTAGATGCTTATCAGATTGGCCTTGGAAGTCTGCTAGCATCAGGATCTGTGCAGGATTTGATACTTTTGTCAAAACAACAAAAGTAGCCTTGCAATTCAAGCTCTGACCCATTCGTGTAGAAGTGTGACGTCATGTTGTGACAACAAAAACGATGGAACAATGAAAGGGAATAATGCTGCTTTCATCATTTGAAGCCCCCTGTGGAGGCTTCAGCAGACTATGACATTCATCTACCACTGTAATTTTAACAATATATAGGCAAACACAAAACTATTCATTCTGTCAGAAATCTAAATCTGGACGTTATTGAGAGTGGCTATAGTCCTGACTGCAAAAACAGTCTAATAAGAGGAACTCTTTAGAATAATGAGAAATCCATTGGAGTTTGTGTATGGATTGGGGTCCAATTACATTTCTGGCTGCAAAACAAACCCCTAATTAACAGAGATCAATTTTTCATTAACAAAATTTTATTCCCCATGAAAGTATGAGAAAGTGTCAAGCTACTTTACCAATCTTGAGGGTCTTGTTGATTGAAAGTTGTATTTTTCATCAATATTGCAAAGTTGTTGAAATCAACATAGGGCACCAGCAAGGCCGGCTCAAAGTACTATACAGCAAAAAACATTGTGATATTTCTTATACAAAACTGAACAATTGA
>WNWU01000020.1:9183414-9230972 GCA_012654045.1 Ptyas mucosa
TTTTTTTTTTTTTTGATGTATGAAGGATCAAATACTCAGCCATTATAATTCTACATTCCTTATTTACAGAAATCCAATCAAAATTTAGAATGAAATCCACTGGGAGCCATCTCATATAAGCCAGGCTCTAAGTCCCTCTAACCAAAAAGTGTTTATCCATAGAAGAGAATATTTGTAGCTCAGGGTTGAACTGTGGGGTCCTTGATGATCTCTGAGCTTGATGGTTTTCTTACAGATGTTTCATTACCAAATTAGGTAACATTAGAAGGGAGTGGAGTTTGCTCTTATTTTCATATACTAGTGGCTTACCCTGTCAGTGTTGATCAGTTGCTTCACAAACTGATGGTGCCAGGTCTCTACAACCTCAGGCAGAAAAGGACTATTCTGCACTCCTCCCTCAAATGTTCTTTAAAATACATAGTTTCCTTTAATCTCCTACATGCAAACTGTGGTTATTCATCCTTAAATGAATCCTGGGGGTTTGCAGGGGTTCGGGAGAACCTCTAGCTAAGATTCTGTGCAGTTCTCCTGGCTGGCCCCACTCACCCCGTCCCTCCCAGGAGTCCCCACATGGCCCATTTTGGAGGCAGATAAGTACAGGGCATGTGTAGTGGCTCGGGGAGGGCAAAAAACAGGCCTACCAAAAGTTCGGGAAACCTCTGGAGCCTGGGGAGGCCATTTTCACCTTCCCGGAGGCTCGAGGAAAGCCTCCGGAGCCCAGGGAGGACAAAAATACCCCCCATCCCCCGTCATGGTGCAAGAGGCCGACTAGGTCATGCCCACCATGGCCATGCCCACCCAGCAACCAGGCAGAGAATCCCTTAATAAATTTTTTGAATCCCACCCCTGAATCAAAAGGTAGAACATGCAACTGAGCAGGAGGGAGGCAGGGCCAAAAGTCATAGCTAGGAAGTCAAGATCCTCCAGCTGTGGTTGTACTTAAAGAAAATAAGTACATAACAAATATCCTTTGTTGTTTCTAAGCTTACTAACTAAATAGATTAATAATAGCTATTCTATTATGAGATTTTATCACAATGGAATTAAAACATATTTTAATTTATTCCTCAGGATAATTTAAATTTTGAATTCTGGTTCTTTATGGAAATATATATGGTTGCAGCCTCAGTTGTATTACCTGCTTTTCTGCCACACTTTGCAATGCGAAGCAATCAAGATTACATGGTAAAATAATTATATTTCTTTGATTCCTTCAATGTTTTATGAAGATATGCCTATATTGTACTTCCATGTGGCATCTGCAAATGTCACAAGGAGTGAGTTAAAAGATTCTGTCAATTGCCACAGGTGGACAGTATCTATATTCAGATTTTATTTCTCATTGATCATTATAGCTACGGCTGTTTTTAATAATTGCAATTCTCTTGATTTTGTGCTAATGATATCTAAGGAAAATACAATTTTTTTAAAAAAGATTGATTGGATTTCAAAGTTGCTTGAACTCCAAAAACAACAGCAGCTTTTTGGATAGCTTATGATATTTAAAATAACATATATATAATTTTAAAAGTATAAAACTACATAAATAACACCTGGGGGAAATCATGAGGGGCACCAAAACACGTTAAACCCCCAGTCATGGGAAGAGTCTGGCCTTAAAAGACTTCCAGAACATTTGAAAGGTAGAAGCCGTACGTATTTCTGAGGGGATACTCTTCCAGTTTCATTATCATACCATGCTGATGACAAATTGATGACATGCAAACAGTGACAATGTCATACCAATGACATTATTACATACAGTACATGCAACCTAATATTTGAGGCAAGTGTGTAGATTTTGCTGCATATGTCCTTTGCCCTTCTTACACCATGACTATTACGTTAAAGAGTGATGCAACACTGAAATAAATTACATCTTACATTGAGAAACAATGTCCAACACAAAAAGAAATGATATAATTGTTGTAACAAGATTTTATAAGACTTAAGGCTATAAAAAGGAGCTTATATCTAAAACTGTATTAAATGAAGAAGTAAGTTTATCCAGAAAATTCATTTCACTTGCAAAAGCAATAATAATGTCAGAATCTATGTGCATGTATCGCTTTCATCTTCCATCCTCCTCTTCGTCTCAGTGCAAATTATATTTGTTTGGGAAAACATCTAACTTTCATTAGATCTAAATTAAAGATCTGAAAGGAAGCTACACAGTGCAACAAGTCTTTCTCTTAAGAATTTTGCTGCTGATAGCAATAGCACTTTTTTTAAAAATTTGATTTATATGCCGCCCTTCTCCGGAGACTCAGGGCGGCTTACAATGCACTAAGCAATAGCCTTCATACTTTTGTATATTTATACAAAGTCAGCTTATTGCCCCCACAAACTGGGTCCTCAATTTACCTACCTTAGAAAGGATGGAAGGCTGAGTCAACCTTGAGCCTTGGTGAGATTCGAACCTGCAATAATTGCAGGCAGCTGATGTTAATAACAGGGCTTTAGACCACTGTACTATCCAAGGCTCTTAGACTTATATACCACTTCAAGTGCTTTATAGCCCTCTCTAAGCAGTTTATAGAGTCAGCATATTCCATTCTAACTACTGCGCCACCGTGGCTCATCTGATGATGAGGTTTAATGATCCAAGGCATTCCACACAGGCTGAGATTATATCTTAAAAAAAGTTACCCACTAGAAGTGATGTAAGCTTTTTGGGTGGTTTATCCTAAGCAAGAGCGATCTTCACTAGATTTAGGACAAAATTTAACTTTTCTGCTACAATATTAAACAATGAATATAAGTACAGTAACTAAGTGTCTTGGTATGACAATATTTGTAAATAGGAAGGAAGGAGAGAGGAAGGAGGGGGGTTCAGACTTGTAAGATACTGTTACTATTATTTTAAGTAGTAGTGGTCTACATATCTTTCATTTTCTAGGCTGGTTGGCCATGAGAGGCCATTAGGCTTTGTTATGATATATCAACTTACTCATGAAAGTTGTGGGAGGGAAGGAAAAAGTAGAATTGTATTTATCTCTGTCACCTTCATGAATTGAATTTATGCAAACCTTTAATTGAATAGTTTACTCATTATTTGGTAATTTTATTCCCTTTTTTGCTAGACAAGAACTCGCTCTCAGCTGCGGATCGCAGGACTTTTTCCTTCTGCTTACTGGTGTGGACAAGCTCTGGTGGATATGCCCCTACATAGCATTATACTTCTTTTAGTTCTCTGGCCATGGTTTTTAAAAATAGGAGGTGCAAATCCTCAGTTTATACCCAGCATGATTTTTTGCTTGGTAATTGAATTTCATTCATTTTTAACATGTGATTTTCAGTCAGCTTTCACATTTGCAATTTTTAATGACAAGCATTCATGTCTACCTTTTTATAATAATCGGAATATAGCTAATCCTCAATTTATAACAGTTTAGTGACCGTTCAAAGTTACAATGGCACTGAGTAAAGTGACTTCTGATCATTTTTCACACTTGCAGCTATTGCAGCATCCTCATGGTCATGTGATTAAAATTTGGACGTTTGGCAACTGATTCATATTTATGATGGTTACAGTCACCTTTTGTGACCTTCTGACAAGCAAAGTCAATAGAGAAGTCAGATTCCCCTAACAACTGTGTCACTAACTTAATAACTGCAGTGATTCACTTAATAACTGGGGCAAGAAAGGTCGTAAAATGGGGCAAAATTCATTTAACAAATGTTTTACTTAGCAATAGAAATTTGAAGCTCAATGGCGGTTGTAAGTTGAGAACTAATTGTAGTTCCTTCTGCAAACCTACCTAAATGTTTTACAAACCTTGAATGGCAGGAATATACCGTATTTTTTGGAGTATAAGATGCACCGGAGTATAAGACGCACCTACCTTTTTTGGTTGTTTTTTATACCCCTTCCTATTGTCATCTATTTTTATATCCAACCTCACTTTGGTTAATTATTTAATATTACAATTGTTTAATACAAATTCAACATTTTTATATAAATCAATTAGTTATAACTATCTTTTCTGTATATTAATCAATATGAACATGAATATTCCAATTCTTTCCATGCAATCCAATTTCTTACAAATCAATTAATTTTATTTACCAATAATAATAAACCAAATAATTTCCCCCCTATTTTCCTCCAAACCATAACATAACTATTTCTGCTTTCAACACAATATACAATTAATAGCATCTCAATTATTACAATTCCCTAGTTAAATAGACCTTTTTTTCTTTTGTGTTTTAAAATCTTGAACTCTCCTCTTTTGCCCTAAATTTCCCATTGTTTGCACCTACCTTTTTGGGTGAGCAAAAAGAAAAAGAAATCTCTCTCCCTGCCTCATTTTGTCACGTTGCAGCAGAGCCTGCTTTACTTTCAGTTTCGTTTTAGCTAGGGGGGAAAAATCTGCTCAGCTCTCTTTGCAGCAAGCAAAGAGCTTGCAAAAGAGCCTGCGCAAAACAGCTGAGAGCAAATCAGCTGAGAGTCGGGAGGCCGATCTAATCAACTTGTGCTCATTAGCCTATGCTGAAGCTGAATGGGGCTGTTTTTTCTTGCTGTTTGCTTGCAAGGAGGTAACTGCTGGGAGGCAGAGGCCAAAGGGTGGGGCCAGTGGGTGGGCAGGGCTACATTCGGTGTATAAGACGCACCTAAATTTTCACCCCCTTGGGGGGGGGTAAAACAGTGCATCTTATAGTCCGAAAAATACAGTATCTTTGATCATCAACAGTCTGAAAAAGCCACTCCCCAACCATGAAATAGCAACAAACTGGCACTAAACTGAAAGAGGAACTTTGCCCCCATTCATCACCTTTAGAAGACAGTGATGGTTAATGGCTAGTGGGGTTTGTGGGGTGTGAGCATAAGTGAAGCCAAATGCAAATTTAGTTTTGGAAATATCTTGGAAATAAACAAAGTTAATTAAGAAAGAACTGGTTGTTTCCACTAACATACAAGCTGAGGATATAAAACAACCAGAGGATTTAGGGGAGAGGGGTTTCCTTGGACCATCCACCACCACAAAAGCATTCATTTAGACCAGGAGTGTCAAACTCGATTTCATTGAGGGCCACATCAGGGTTGTGTCTGATCTTGGGCCAGCATGGCCGTGACCAGGGTGCCGTGGCCAGCTCGATGTCACTCGGGTCGGTGCCTGTGGTGGCCCGAGCGCTCTGCCAGTGAAAACGGTCTCCCAATCTCTATTTTTGGCTGTGACAGCCTCCTGAAACCCTCTGCCAGCAAAAACGGAGCGTGGGAGGGCTGTGTCAGTGGTGGGTTGCTCCCAGTTCAGTCTGGTTGTATAGAACCGGTAGTAAAACTGGCAGGAAGCTCCGCCCGACCGCCATGATGTCATCATGGGTGATCTGCGCATGCGCAGAAGCTTCTGCACATGCGCAGAAGTGTGCACGCATGGTCCCATTGTGAACTGGTAGTAAAGGTAAGTAGAACCCACCCCTGGGCTGCATGCTCCATTTTTGCTGGCTGAGGGTTGCAGGAGGCAGTCCTGCAGGAGGATCCAGCCCCCAGGCCTTGAGTTTGACACCCCTGATTTATACACATTGCCATAGCCTTGCTCAAACTCCCTACTATCAGCAAGAAAGGTAAAAAATAGTCCTCAACATAAGAAAATATCAGCACTGCAATTTTGACTGCTAAGCAGTGCAGTCATTAAGAGAGAGATCACGTGACAGGACTCAATTTTACAACAATTTTACCATGGTTGTTAAATGAATCACATGGTCATTAAGTGAATCTGGTTTTCCCAATTGACTTTGCTTGTCAGAAGCTGGCTGAGAAGGTTCCAGATTGCATCCAAATTGTATTCAATGAGGACGCAATCATAAATTTGAGTTGATTGTCAAGCATCCAAACTGCAGTCATAACGACTGATGGGGTGCGGTGAGGGTCGTAACTTTGAAGATGGATCATGTCACTTTTTCTGAGGCCATTGTTAAATGGATGGTCATATGTTGAGGACTACCTGTAAGGAAAGCAAAAGTAAACTGAATTGGTCGATATAGTACATCATTCCTACCGATTCAGCTCATAAAACAAGAGGAAAAAAGAAGGGAATATACAACATTGGAAAAATATTGCCGGGTATTAGGCATAGATTTTACAGAAATAAAAGGAAATACATTGGTTAAAAATAGTATACATTAATGGACCTTCAATTTACAGTAGCATTTCCTAAAATCACTTTTTATTTTGCCACTGTTCTTTTTCCTTCACAGTGCAAAGATTTTGACATTCTTTCTTTCAAGGGCCTAGATTTTCTCTAGCTGGAATGTTTTAAGATTGATAACTAAGCATTGCAATGTATGCATCTGCATAAATTGTCACAAACTGCTTTACAATGAATTAATTTCACTCAAATTCACTCAACCAAAACATTTGCTATCTCAGTTTGGTAAATAAGTTCCCTGTACTTAAAGCATTGTATGAAATTATTATAAAAGAGCCAGTTTGGTATAATGTTTAAGATATCAGACTGGAAACTGGGAGACTCTGAGTTCTAGTTCTGCTTTAGGCAAAAACCATCTGGATGACCTTGTGTCAGTAATTTCTCTCAGCCCTAAGAAGGAGGCAATGGTAAAGCACTTCTGAAAAATCTTGCCAAGAAAACTGTAGGGACTTGTCCAGGCAATCTCTAAGAATCAAATATGATTGAACAGAATAAAAACATTATTATAAGCTATTAAAATGAAGAGACATTTCTGCTTTTTTGGTAACACGTTGTTAATACAGAGCTTTCTTTTGTGCAGGTGGCATTTTTCCTCGGCTACAGTATATCAATTGTTTTATTCCTATACATAACTGCCTTCATATTTCGCCAAAAACAGCATACTGCCAGTTTTTGGTCGGTCATCTCTATTTTAGTAAGTATATGCCCAATGTATCCATATGCCAGGGACCGCTTCTTAACAAGGGATGGTTAGAGGCAGCTTGATGTACTCTTGATTGACAACTATGTGGCCTGAAAGACTGTATGGTCACACTGCTGGCCAGAAAGGCTTTAGTTGGGAGAACCAACTGGAGCCTAGAAGGTGGAATCTGTCTTTCAAAAGTGGACTTGTATGGTCTGCTTCTGGGCTTTAAAAGAAGGTTAAGCATTGCACCATTCTGTTGCCACTTCCTGCCTGTAGGTGTAGGCATGTAGGTGCAGTCACTGTTTCCTGGGGAGACAGATTGGTTTTGTGGGACAGAATTTTTGCTCTTTGATGCATGCTGGTTATAGAGAGAGAAATAGCCTTGAAGCAAACATTAAGTTATGGGAAGAGATATAGTATTAAGAAGAAACTCAGGCTGACCCCTCCCTGTTCTCCTTGGGGTGTAAGAAAGGGGAGAAAAAGCATAACCAGACTTGGAAGATTCTGTAACTATAGCAAATTTCAGTTGACTTCCTGATTGCGTCTCCCTTGCAGGGCTGACATTGGGGGAGGATTTTTCTTTCCTCTTAGCACTACAATTATTGGATATACATGCCTCTTAATGTCATTGTAACTTTGACAGCAAAGACCTGAGGCATTCAAGGAGATACTGTAAATCTCAGAAATTAGCAAGATAGTGGTGCACTTGAGATTTAAGGTGTCCCAGCGCCTTCTTTCTTGTTCTTGGCATCCCTGAGCTGACACCAACAAGTAAATTGTGGTGGGGTGGGAATTAAGAAGGAAATGACTTGATGACCGAGTAAGGGTTCATTGTCATGTTTCATCTACATAAGTTGTTTGAGAATCCCAAACAAATTGTGTTTCAATCAGAAATACAAATTGTCTTATTCAATAGTGAAAAAAATAAGATCAGTAAATCTAATTTTCCACAGCAGGTTTAATTATAGAAGCTAAAAGAAGGGAAACATAAGAAGAAAAGTAGTCTCTGCTTCATGGATAGCAATGATCAAATGCAAAAGTTAGGGTGGTTTAATTGAAATCAAGACCTTTGTGAAGTCAAGACAGAGGTTATAGAAAAGAAAATTGTGTAAAGTGACTTCATTTGTTAAAAAATATTAAAATATTTTCTTCTTTCATTTTAGATCATGCTGCTTTTGTTCATAATATGTATCATGACAAGTTCAATTTCACAGCACTACATAAGACACCTGTTAAGTTTTTTTATTCCTATGTTTCCAGTTACAAGTTTTATAATTTCTTTTACAATTGTAAGTGCGATATTATCTATTATCTCTTAGCCTATTCTTATGAAAACTGGATCTGAGCATAAACAATTTTTCATCAACCCAGATTGTATAGGGAATAATTGGGTAAAAAAAGTTATCTGAATTTTTCCCAGGAAGCAGAACTTCTCCAACAATTTCTCTAGGGTGGGAATGCCTCTTTCCAGTGACACTCCAAAACTGTGGGAATTTCACTAAAATTCATTTTTCCTTCAAAGTGAATTATAGTGGAAACTTTTTTTTTTCTGGGAGCCATGTGTCAATTGGTTTTCGCCTCACTGGCTGCAGGCTGATGGACGGTCAGACAAAGCAATGTCATAAGCCTACCTCAAGCTTAAATGATTGTCAACTTAAGTCACAATCCCATTTGCTTAAGTCTATGTACAGCATGGGTTGGAAAGTCCAGAATAATGGGTCAAAGTTATTATAACAGAAATAGGAGATTTGGGCCCTATCTGACCAATCATCTCAAGTCCCAGACTTAGTTCTGAGTTCTGCTAAGTTTTTATCGATCCTCAAAGTAAGTAAATCTAATATATCACATCTTGATCAATTTGCTTTTGCAGGATGGGTGCAAATCTATTGTTCAGTGTCAGATGAACCAAGGAGTACCGTATTTTTCGGAGTATAAGATGCACCGGAGTATAAGACACACCTACCTTTTTTGGTTGTTGTTTTTTTTAAAGTTTTTTTTTTATTTTTTAGACAAACCCACATACAAACATACAATGTATTTTCTTTGAACAGAGTATTTGGCTGGTTCACAAATTTAAACAGTGTTTAGTCATTTCAATTAAATTTACAATTTCTATATTTCCTTTTTGCCATATTTATTCCTCATCTATTTTTTTTTTAAAAAACCAATATTACCCTTCATTCTCATCTCTAATCTTAATCAAATTCAATTTTTCACTTCTATTCTATATTATACCCCTTCCCATTGTCATCTATTTTTATATCCATCCTCACTTTGGTTAATTTTTTAATATTACAATTGTTTAATACAAATTCAACATTTTTATATAAATCAATTAGTTATAACTATCTTTTCTGTATATTAATCAATATGAACATGAATATTCCAATTCTTTCCATGCAATCCAATTTCTTACAAATCAATTAATTATATTTACCAATAATAATAAACCAAATAATTTCCCCCATATATTCCTCCAAACCATAACATAACTATTTCTGCTTTCAACACAATATACAATTAATAGCATCTCAATTATTACAATTCCCTAGTTAAATAGACTTTTTTTTCTTTTATGTTTTAAAATCTTGAACTCTCCTCTTTTGCTCCAAATTTCCCATTGTTTGCACCTACCTTTTTGGGTGAGCAAAAAGAAAAAGAAATCTCTCTCCCTGCCTCATTTTGTCACGTTGCAGCAGAGCCTGCTTTACTTTCAGTTTCGCTTTAGCTAGGGGCAAAAAAAATCTGCTCCAGCACTCTTTGCAGCAAGCAAAGAGCTTGCAAAACAAAAGCTTGCAAAAGAGCCTGCGCAAAACAGCTGAGAGCAAATCAGCTGAGAGTCGGGAGGCCGATCTAATCAACTTGTGCTCATTAGCCTATGCTGAAGCTGAATGGGGCTGTTTTTTCTTGCTGTTTGCTTGCAAGGAGGTAACTGCTGGGAGGCAGAGGCCAAAGGGTGGGGGCCAGTGGGTAGGCAGGGCTACATTCAGTGTATAAGACGCACCCAAATTTTCACCCCCTTTTGGGGGGTAAAAAGGTGTGTCTTATACTCCGAAAAATACGGTACTTAAAAAGATAATTAGAACGGACATTGGCTTACCTGAACGTCCCTTTTCAGCTCGCTGCGACAACAATCCACGCATGGGTATTCACTTCTTGCTTTGCTAGAGACCCAGTGTAAACGATTTTTTCTGTTGGTGTAGCCATGCCCCCTGTTCCTGTTCTTCAGTCTTTTCACAAAGGCATAGGCAGTAGAACTAGTCAGAAATGACCATCCAGAAGAACCCAACTCCGGTCTGGAACAGTCACGAATGAACAGTCCCCTGGAAATCTGCATGAGAAACACAAAGGCAAGTCATGTGTCCTCCTCACTGATTGTCTATGTTGAACAACAGTATCGCCAGATGCCCCAGGAACCACCGTATCCTGGCTGACCAAAACATCTCTAGCTACAGCAACTCCCAGATGCTGAGAAGCCAGTTGCTTGGCTTTGTCAAATTGGTGCTCCAATGCCTTATGGCGCTGTTCTGCGTCCTTATCCCTTTTGGAAGTCCCAGAAGAAGAGGATGACTTAGCCTTGGTCGAATTATGACTGGAAACAGTCTTGACCCATTTTGAACCCAAGTGCTTGGATTTACGCACTTTGGAGGGGGTGGGCTCATGCTCTATGTCTGAAGACAAGGCGGAATCAGCCATGATTGTCCTCTAGACCAAATACAGCCTAATAGAATATATGATATTGAAAGGAAATGTCCAATTAGCCCAAATCACAATCCTTCAGACAGAAGAAACCCCTCCAAAAACCAGCTGCAGTAGTTAAATAATTACTGCAGCTGGTTTCTGGAGGGGTTTCTTCTGTCTGAAGGATTGTGATTTGGGCAGCTCCCAGGCAGCTGAGGTACAAATTCAAATAACGTGCATGAAACAAACCTGTCCTCCTCGCTGTCCTGTCGGGTTTCCTCAGAGTTGTTCAAAGGCAGACAATGACTAGGAACTCTGTGTGGTGAAAGGTAAAATCCCCCAGGAACACACCGCTTCGAAAAAAGGCTTGGCTTCACAGACAAAGTCCCAGAGCCTATGGCAGTACAAGAAGAAGGCACGAGGTGTTAAAAGCCTCCAATAGTGCCACCGCGGCTCTCAACTTCAACAAAATGGTGGTGTGAGTGGGAACCGCTCCTCAGTGCCACCACGGCCTGCCAAATGTTCAAAATGGCACAAAGGCTAAATAAGCCGCCTTGCCAGTGCCGCGAAGTGAGTTCCTATATGTGGAGTTTGCCCTGGCTCGCTAGGCAGTGACTCTAGAGCCGCTGCTAAGGGTAGGACTGCAGGGGGTGGGGGGGTGGTTGTACCAGCAAGCCAGGGAACCAGCTCACCATCAGCGGCAATTAGAATCAACAGAGCTGCCCCGAAGGGAACAGACCTCCGGAAAGCTGCTCGTAGTAGAATCCTAGGTGTTGGAAGTGGCCTGGAGCCCCAGGCACTCTAAACACACCGCCAGCAGCTGAGGGGATGTTGTAAAACCCCTAAAATCCATGTTGCACAGTCCCCCTTGTGAAGTCCAAATGAATAGAAAGGTAGTAATCCACAAAAAAACCAACAGAAATAACATAAAAGACTGACAATGTCAGAGAAATCCAACTCAAGTCTCTTCAGCTAGACTGAGTGAAAAGACTGAAGAGCAGGAGCAGGGGGAGTGAATACACCAACGGAAAAAATATTTTACACTCAGTCTCTTGCAAAGCAAGAAGTGAATACCCATGTGTGGATTGTCAGAGCAGTGAGTCTGGAAAAAGAACTAATTCTACAAAACTTCTGTCATTGGTTCTTGTTTAAACTAATAATAACCAGATTGACCCAGGCTCCATAAAGACACACAATGCTGGAAAGTTGGTTGGATTTTTGAATCTCTGTTCAATGGCTGGAGGAAACTGATTTTACAAAACCCCTCCACCTCCCCCCAAAGGAATCCTAAAAATTATAAACAGTTTCATTTATTTTAGAAACTGATTTCATAGTACCCAAACTATGTTCTATTTAACTATTATTTTATGGGCACTTAAACTATACTACAGTATATTCTTTAAAGTTTGAATTTTACCATATCTTCCTATCATTCCATTCTGTATCTCTACTATATTTGTTTATTGCTGACCTCTCTATATTTTTTTTTGTTTTCACCTTTATACTGTAGTCACTTTCTCTAAAGCTGTTTTTACCTATATCCTTTCATCTTTTGTTTTCACCTATATCCCTGTAGTCCCTTTCTATAAAGCTATACTTTTTTTCTCCAGAGTTCAACCTATGTCTGTCTGTCTCCTCCCCCCACCCCTTTTTTAGTTTCTGTTTTCTATTTCCGTTTGGACAAAATGTCTTAACTTTTCCTCCCTTTCCTTGCGTCTTTCTCTGCCTACGCTTGAGCTATTGAACTCACCAACTCTGCTTTTTTTTCCTGGGCTTTGGCAATTAATTGAGTCTGTTTATCATGAGGCCTGAGGCTGCAGAGCTCCTAGGCAGCCATCTTGGTCCTTGCCCCCCTCACCATTTGATTTGCAGCTGCTGAAGGGAAGGGCTCAGAAGGTGGGGGGAGAAACTTAGGGGTTTAGAATTTAGAATTTGCTCTGGCAGTCCGCCCTTTCTTGGATGAAATAGAAATGCGGAAAATAAATAACTGTCCTTTTTTATCCCTTCTGCTGTTTAAATAGATGCTGGTAGGCTTTCATACTGATGTTTCAGTTCAGACACAGCTCTTTATATCTACTTTCATGGTGAGAACTGAATGTATTTATTCATAATACCAGGGGCCATGTTCACCTATATACACAGAGCTTCAAATGAATGCTTTTGTTTTTTGGGATATTATTGGGATAGATTTTACATTATTTCTTTAGTCCTCCTGAGGCATTAGGAAAATCATCATCAACATCATCATCATCATCATCATCATCATCATCATCACTATGAGAGCAATGGTGAGGGGCTTGTTCCAAACCATGACATTCCACCTGTGAGTTTCCTCAAAAGACACCCACTCACTTGTATAGCATTGATGTAAGATGGAGGTGAAGAGTTTTGGCCTAGACCTCAATATACAGCCATTGCATAAACAAAGGCAGTCATTAATACTATACACTACCTATCTTTTAAGTGGCATCACTGGCACAGTGTGATAGCAAGCAGATCCACTTTCAACAGGTTGCAGGGAATTATTATTGTCATGAGTATAGAATTCCTGAGAATGTGATATGCCTGAATATCGTCTATCTGAAAGAATGAATGAATTTCTTGTGAGGAGTCTGGAGAGCAGAGCTTGGAGAAGGATGGAACAAGTTCATTTTATTGCTTTCATTTCCCTATCCATGGCCATGGCCAACAGAGAAGGAGAACATCTTCCAAATAGATCTTCCAGAACTGAGCCTTTTTACTTAGCAATCAGACCATGATCACACAATAAACTTCATACTAATCAGTGTGATTATTTCTAAGTTGTTTTC
Organism: Ptyas mucosa; assembly: GCA_012654045.1. Lineage (NCBI taxonomy): Eukaryota > Metazoa > Chordata > Lepidosauria > Squamata > Colubridae > Ptyas > Ptyas mucosa. The sequence continues at coordinate 9,196,743 of WNWU01000020.1, forward strand.
TACACCGTGTCATGTGATGACTCAGGGTGTAGCATGAAAGCAACACAGCCAGAGAACAGGTCTAACTTCCTTTTATTGCTCCAACTGTGCCCCCAAATGTTCCCACGTTTATTACAAGTCCTGGAGCAAAGCTCTCACATGCATCTTCAGCAGCCTCTGGCTGCGAAGAGTCCAGTAAGCAAAGTTAGCCACACAGTAACCAGGGCCAGCAGTCCAGTAAGCCAGGTTAGCCAAACAGTAATTTCCAGGCGTTGGCAAGTGTACACGAGGCTCCACAGATTCATCACTTGTTCCCAACAAATGCCTCTCCCACTGGCACCTCCTTACATCTCGGTCCCCAGGTGTGCCTTGTGAAGGGGGCGGGGCACTCTCCTCCCTCGTAGCTGGCTCAGTCTGTGCTGGTCTCGCCTTCTCTCTTCTCTCTGTGCTCTAGGATCAGGAGGGGGTAATCCTTGCTCTTCATTGTCTCTGCTGCTCCTCCCTGTTTGCAAGCCTTTCTAATTCAGAAAAGCCTTGCCTGGACTGACTCTGCCCTCCCCCAGTTTCCTCCAAGGCCAACGGAGCTACCCTCTTGATCTCTGTCGGCTCTTGTTCCAGCTCATCTTCCCCCGCAGATTCAACAGGGGCACGACAGTTTCTTCTATCTGTGGAAAATGATTCCCTGCATATATGTTGCCTGTTGTTTACCTTCTACAAACAGGATCAACAGCAATGGGGAAGTGAAATGGACTTGATTTCCTAGGACATGCTTTCAGTGCTCCAAAATATTTTAATTCTGTGTTTGTTTGTTTTTCATTTTTTTTATTATTTTTTAAACATAAAACATAAAATGCATCTTTTTAGAGCAAGGGTTTGGTCCAGCATAAAATAAGTACAATTATTCACATTCCCTCAATCAATTTTGTTCCACATTTTGTCCATTTACATTTTAAAAAGAAAAAGAAAAAAGAAAAGAAAAAAAATCTTATTCTAAACATTTATCATTCTACTATTACACCCCAAATTCTAAACAATGAACACCGTTCTAAATCTTTATCATTTTAACAATCAATATTTCATATATATTCCTCAGTCCTAAGACCCATTACCTCAAATCTATATTTTACTTCTCTTAAATGACATCTAATATCCATAATCTTGACAAAAAGTATTTTCCTCCTCTCTTAAAGTCATTTCATAAACAATCAACTTTCCTTGTTTGTTACTTCCACAATACTTTATTTACTTCAACTTTATTCTCATATTCTATTGAATCTAATTTTTGGCTAATTCATAGTTTAAATATCTATTTCCCAGCTGTATTTTCCAATACTCCTATCTCTATTTATTTAGACTGGTTTACAGTTTAGCTACTGTTCTCCAATAAAATCTCTTTCACTTTCTCCTAAATTTATTTTTTAGCTGGTTCGCATCTTAATCTGCTGCTTTCCAACAATGCTTTCCACCACTCCTTACCTTAATTATTTTAGCTGGTTCACAGTATGATTTTAACTGCACACCAACCTTCTCCTTTACTCCTCCTAAATCTATTATAAAACTGGTTCACAACTCAAGTAGTTGCCTTCCAGCAATGCTTTCCTCCACTCCTACCCCTATTTTTAACTGATTCACAATTTTATTTCAGTTGATCCCCAGGTATAATCTCCTCCACTCCTAACTTTTTATTTTTGGCTAGTTCACAGTTTTGCTTTAACTGTTACCCAGTGTATGCTTTCCTCCACTCCTAACTCAATATTTTGGCTGGGTCACAGCTTTTTTAACTGTTTTCCAGCACATGCTTTCCTCCACTCCTAACTCTTATTTTTATTTTTAACTGGTTCCCAGTTTACTTTAACTGTTCTCCAGTATGATGCTTTCTTCCACTCCTACCTTATTTGTAAAACTAGGTCACAGCTTTCCTTTCACTGATCTCCAGAGTCATGCTTTCCTCCACTCCTAAATTCATTTATTTAACTAATTCATAGCATTTATCTTTTATTCAGTTGTTTAGCTCCAAATTACTTCAAAATGTGTTATCAATATTGTTTTCCAATCTATTCTCCTCCATATCTCTTACCAATTTAAGATACAAATATATTTCAATAAATATCTTATCTCCTATTCTCTCCTGCAGAATACAAAATTTAAAAAGGCATTAGAATATCCAAAAATCATGTTTTTCTTCAATCATTTATGCTCTTATTTCTTAATCAAATTGTTTATATATTTATATAAAAATACTAATAGAAAAAAGGAGAGAGTAATAGCAATAATAATAATAATAGTTACGATAAAAAAATAAAAATAAAGCAACACTAAAAAAGAAGAAAGAAGAGAGTAGATATATAACAAAAGAAATCAAATGGGTTAAAAAAGAGAATGGGGGGGAAGCAAAGAGAAAGATACAACAAGAAAGAAATAGAGAAAGAGCATAGAGAAGGGAAAAAAAGTATCTCCTAACATTATTCAGTCACCCAGAAACTTACGTTCATTTAAATCAAAGTATAATATTTTGTTATCTTGTTACATGATATGTTCCATAATTCCTTTCTCCAGTCTATCCAGATATATATCTTTTCCATTTCAATGTCATCAAAGTTATGAATTCTACAAAATTAGTTCTGAAGCTATTCCATATATGGTATCATCATGTCCTTCTATTGCCACACCTTTCTTTTGTTGCCACGTTTATTAATTTGATTTTCATTGTTCCATTTAATTTCTTCTTTCTAATCTTCAATAAATCCTCTAGTGAACAGATTATGTATCCTAAATCAAGTTCTCTGAGTCTTTTCCTCAAAATAGTCAAGTTTAAATAACAAGCAACAAAGTTTCTCTTTTCAAGTAACAAGTGGAATTTACACTTTCACTTCTTAGCTGGCAACCATTTTGTCCGTTTCCATTTGTCTTTTTCTTTGCTTTTAAAGGCATAATTATTTCCCCTTCTCCTTCCTCTCTCCCAGACATAGTCCAATCTCATTTATCCACCAAAAAGAAAAGAAAAAATATATCCAGATCTGTAATCAAACATTTCCAAGAAGTCAGTAATTTACGTTATCCACCAACAGGTCTTTTGTCTTTGTTCCCCAATAATTCTCAGCCGCTGTTAAGGCTGGGGCAAAGAATTGTAATTCAGCATTTGTGGACAGTTCCTGCCTGATCTGATGTCCACTCACCTGGCATTCAAACTCCTGGCTCCGTTCTCCGCTTCTCCTCCTCTCCTCCTGCACATTCTTGTATCCCAGTTGCTGCAATCTCAGGGCAGCTGCCATGGCCGCCATTCCACTACCGCCGGCGCAGAGGGCAAACCTCTGGCTCCGAGGAACCTGCCAGTTCCTCTCAGCCATCCGAGGGGTCCCTCTCTATCCCTCTGTCCCTACAGGACAGGGTAGGTCCAAAGACCTACCGGCGGTGGCTTGGCAGACGGGGTTTTCACGGGGCTCCGAAGAGCCCGCTAATTCCCCGTCTGTATCCCACGGCGCCAACCAGAAGTCTTCCCCAAAATATTTTAATTCTGTGTTGAGCACAACAAATTGGTTATAAAACCAAACCTCACAACTTGTGAGGCTGTATTGATTATGCTTTTATATCTATTTCATTTCTTAATGAAATTGTTGAATGATTTGCTTTATAAGCTTGATTCTACAATTGTGCTTAAGAGATAAATTAAAAAGTTTGCATGGTAATGTCTTGATTTCAAAAACTGTACGTGACTGTGTCCAAGCCATTTTAATGAAACCAGTTGTAATTTATGACTCTAGTGGAGGGAACCATAGTTTGGATTGAATAGAATTCCTGCTGAACATTGTTCTGTATAATCTGTATAACTCTACTGTTGGATGTCTGATTTCTATTTTTGCTTCTATTTAGCCCTATTTGCAGAGTATAATCCTCATATTTTTACTGCGTTATCTGGTGATGAAATATGACCAGACAGTTATGAGAAGAGATCCCATTTTTAGGTTCGTATATATTGTAATATGCATACAGTGTGTTTTGTATGTGTGTGTTAGTTGGATGAAAGCAATTATATTAATAATAATATTGATTGATTAATTGATTGATTGAAAGCCATTAAGCCATTGGAATCAACTCTTAGTGACCACATAGATTATCTTCATGACAACCTTTCCTAACTTTGACCTTCATGCTTTCTTAATGCTACAGCCATCTCTAATATCATTGAGTCCATCCACTGGTTTTATACTCTATTTGTATTTCCTTATAACAGGGGCATCAAACTCGATTTCATTGAGGGCCGCATCAGGGTTGTGTTTGACCTTGGGGGGCCAGAGTGGGTGTGGCCAGGGTGGGCATGGCCAGCTTGATATCACTCATGTCGGGGGCGCCTGTGGCGGCCTGAGTACTCTGCCAGAGAAAATGGGTTCCTGAGTTCCATTTTCGGCTGTGATGGCCTCCTGCAACTGTCTGCCAGTGAAAATGGAGCTCTGGGGGACCCTCATGTGGCTGTTTTCACTGGCAGCCAGTCCTTCGCTGTTCCCAGGGCGGCCACGGCCTTTTCAATATGAAACATTGAAGCAAAGTAGAAAAACATTCATCAGATCCAAAGCTATGTGGGAAATCAGAAAATGAAATTCAATTTTCTTTAGTTGTGAAGATATTTAGTAATGTCAGAATGGTATTTGGATTTGATAAATGTGTCATGTGCCCCATTAAAATGCAAACAAAATGAAGGGGTACAATTTACTAATAGGTGCATCATGGTTGATGGATCACCTTCTATGGCAGTAAATGCCAATTTATTGCCACTATAAAGTGTCATTTGGATGCTGGCTGCCCATTGTGGTAGCTCAATGAGGGAGAAAGCAAAAAGATCCACAAAATGTGATTCTGACTGTAGGGAGAGGTTGGTGGAAGGCCAGTTGCAATCTGGGAAGAAGCAGGTAACAAAAGTCCTCTACTTCTTGCAAACACAGACATTCTATGCCAGAAATCACTTAATGTGTCAGGTTCTTTCCTTTCTAAGGTCTTCCCCATAGTCATTTTGCTGAGGGATTTTTTCAATCATTTCTTATTTAATCTCAACATGATTCAGAAGCTCTGAAGCTTCTGCTACCTTCCTAATTGTGTTAGTAATAGTATACTTCATTAATTAGTCAATTGACCATACCAAAGCCTAATTGAAATTACCATTTATTCTTTGATATCAAATCACTTGTTGTATCTTTGGTCCCTAGGATTTCTCCACAAAGAAAAAGAACCCATCAGAATCCTGAAGAGCTCAGCCAAGCAGATGACAGAGATGTCCTAGATGAAAGGACCAGAGTTCAGAGTGCACTGGCTTCTGTCAATGAAGAAGAGGTATATCATAGCTATTGGGCTTTTCTTATTTTGAAAAAAATGTATAACTTATTCCAAGAATATATTTGATTTCCTTATGACATATAGCTAAATGCACAATCCTGCATAGCGTCCTACCTAACACCTTTTCACTGCAAATATATATTTACCTTGAATGCCTCAAGGATATTGAGGCACTATTGAAGTAAAAAAAACACCAGAGTTCAAAAACACCCAGATAGTTCTGCATACAGAGCAAACAAAATGCTAGGAGCAGGCAGGATTAGGCACTGAGAAGGGTATGGGCATAAGCTGAATCTCTCCAAAAGAGATGCTTTTGATGATGCTTTTGACTTGCGCTGGTGTTTGATAATGAAAGATTCCAATTCTTCAAATGGAGCGGTGTTGGTGGAGGCCAAAAATCTTTTTACATAATTAATGTATAGCCCAATCCTCCAGGAAACCAGCATCAAGAAGCAGCAAGCAGCTATTTAATGAAACAAAATGCCATAAGAAGAATAACATTCAGGAAGAGCATTTGAAAGAGATTGCAAAGTAGATTGCACACCAGAATGTCCAAAACTATTTCACAAAAATTAAGACATTGATGGAAGGTTTAAAACAAGTGGGATCGAGGTATTGTCTTTTCTATTGTAAACCATCATTGCTGAGGCAGTGACAGTTATTGTTGTTCTATTATCCAAACCAGTTTAAGGAATTATTGTTTAGATAACAGTTCACATAGTTAGATAATGTGGCAAGCAGACAATGGGAAAAATCTATCTGAACACAGTGGAAATCTGCTTCCAGGTAGAGATAAGTTGAGCTACAATGGCATACTCTTGATAAGAAGTAGCCACTTCTACTTGTTCTTGTGATTTACCAAAAGAGAATGTCTCATACCTAGATCAACTAAGAGTACAAAATGGCCACGTGTATATAGTGTAAGCAATATCTTCTCTCTGCTTAGAAACCAGTTATCCTTGTCCATGACTTGCGCAAGGAATACAAACATGGAAAGACTTGTTCCTCTTCTTGTTTCAAGAAGAAGAAGGAAGAAAACAAAGTGGCTACCAGAAACGTCTCCTTTTGTGTTAAAAAAGGTTTGATTGGAATGTACAATATTCTTAACTCAGTCTCTATTATAAATCTATTATAGTCATTGATCAGCAAAAATTAAGTAAAAGAAGCATTGTGGGGTTTGAAACACTAATGTCAAATTAGGGACAGTAATGCTCAGAATTTCACTAAGCAAATGATGAATAAGGGTAGATTAAATGTGACATATTTCCCATCCGATTCTATTATTGAACCACTGAATTCAGTTAAACTGTTATCAGATTAAGGTCAAACAATACACCTTTTCTCAGTCCCCACTTTGGAGTGATGATTGAGGACCAGGGTATATTCTGTGAATATAGCACATGGCAGACCATAAGGCTGAATTTTGATTTTTCCTTGCTTCGGTGTATGAAGATAGTTAATGCCCATCCATATCAAGAAAACATAACATTCATTGGAAAGAAGAAAGAATTTTTCAGTGCAAATTTAACAAAAAGAATATAGTTAATCCTCAATTTACAACCACAATTCAGCCCAAAATTTCTGTTACTAAGCAAGACAGTTAAATAAGTTTTGCCCCAATTTATGACCTTTCCTACCATAGTTGGTAATTGAATCACTGCAGTTGTTAAGTTAGTATCATGGTTGTAAAGTGAATCTGGCTACCCCTTTGACTTGCTTGTTGCAAAAGGTGATCACATGACCCTGGGGAAGAATAATCGTCATAAATATGATCCAATTACCAAACATTCTAATTTTGATCACATGACCGTGGGAATGCTGCAACAGTCATAAGCAGGGGTGGGCTGCTAGGAGTTCTCAGGGGTTCAGGGGAACCTCTAGCTAAGATTCTGTGCATTTTCAGAGAACCCCCAAATCCCACTCCTGGCCAATGGCCCATTTTGGATGCAGGTAAGTGCAGGGTATGCACGGAGGTTCAGGGAGGGTGAAAAACAGGCCTACCAGAAGTACGGGAAGGCTGGAAACGGGGCCGTTTCTGGCCTCCAGAGGGCCTCTGGAGCCTGGGGAGGCTGTTTTTGCCCTCCCGGAGCCTCCAGGAAAGCCTCCGGAGCCCAGGGAGGGCAAAAACACACCATGGTACAGGAGGCCAACTAGGCCACACCCACCATGGCCACGCTCACCCAGCAACCGGGCAGAGAACCCCTTGCTAAAATTTTTGAAGCCCACCCCTGGTCATAAGTGTGGAAAATGGTCATAAGTCACTTTTTCAGTGCCATTATAACTTTGAACAGTTACTGAACGAATGGTTGTAAGTTGAGGACACCTGTAATAAGTACTCCAAAAAGGAAAACAAGAAAATGATGCACTTTATAGCATTTAGAGTAGCACGCTTTGGTAGTACACACCAATTTCTCATTTCTAAGCCTTCAGTCTAGGTTTCAATCCAATCCCACCGTATACATATTTTTATCTATTTTAGAACGGAGCTGGGATGGTGAGATTCTGATTTTTTTGCTATTACCTTCTCAATAATCCTAATTGATTTATCATATCTGACTGATATATTAAAGATAATAACTTAAAATAAAAAAAATTAACCAGGGCAAAAATAGACTATCTTTCATTTTCTCTCTTATAATATAGTAGTGTGCATGTAGTTGGAAGCAAGACTTGTTTTGTTAAGGTATACATCGATGTGGTATGTAAGTGAAACCCCATAGAAGCAATGGAATTTTCTTTTTCTGTCCTCCTCCTGGATGTTTTCCTCAATCTTTACAACAGGAAGTTGAATGAATTGTATAAGTTGGGGGTGTGGTGGGACGTGGGAGGCTACAACTCTCAGAGGAGAACAAATTCATTCTTGAACAGTTCTTTTCCAGTGACATATGAGTACTGTATCTCTTTGCCTTAAGATTTTACTGATTGATATTTTGAATACAACTCAAAGTGTTAGACCAAGGTACTCCAGTACTCATTAAATTGATAATGTAATAAACTAGTTCGTATTCTTATGAGTTTCTACTGAGTTCTTATTAATTCATTTCTTATCAGTTCACTTGGCTCTATTTTAATGGAAATATTTTACTTTGTAGGAGAGGTTTTAGGCCTTCTGGGACCCAATGGAGCTGGTAAAAGTACAACAATTAACTCGATAATAGGAGACACAGAGCCAAGTGCAGGACAGGTAAATGTAACTTTAACCATTTTAACAAGAAAGAACTTGCAAAGCATAGCTTCTAGAATTCTTCCCAGCCCTTTTCCCAGCTGATGCTGCAGGGAACATCTGGATTTTTTTTTCTTGTATAACAAAGTAATGTATTTTGTCTGTCTTCTATGTTTTGGATTTCCCTTGATGTGACATCTTTGTATGTGAATGTGCCTATATAAGGGAGAGGAGTGGATAGGCTTCATATATTTCTCTCTGGGTTATATGATCAGGAGAAAGGATGGAGTATGTGGCTAAGAATGGAGCAGATGGCAGCAGGGTGCATGCAGCACACTTTGCAAGGCACTCAGTCCAGAAAAGTTTAGCTATCACTGCCCTATGCTATGCCTCTTCATCTTTCTTGGACTTGGTTCTGAGTGCGCTATTTTGGTATAGAATACTTGCATTTCATATACATTCCTTGTCACCTTACTGATATTTCAAAATATATTCTTATATGAATATAAGATGAAAACAAATGAGATTCTTATGCTGCCTATTTGGAACAGGTACAGATTAAAGGAGCTGATAGAGCTGTGACAGAGGAAAATACTGCTCTTGGCTACTGTCCTCAGGAGAACGCACTCTGGTCCAACCTGACCATGAAAGAACATTTGGAGATTTTTGCAGCCGTAAAAGGGATCAGGAAGGATGATGCTACAATGGCCATTAATCGGTACGGACAAAGAATCCTTTTTAATAATTAGATCCCTGCCGCAAGATTTGTTATTAATAGAAGTCAGTTTCTGCATTCAAAACTGAAACATATTAGTTGTTATAAGTTAATTAGTAGTTATTTTCAGTTTTGATTTTTCTTTTTTGGCTATTGAACATCAGAATTGAAATCTCTACATATCATCCAATATTACAATGGAATGTCTTTTATTTTCTTAATATGTTTGCAATTGTAGAATAGATCAAACATTGTAAGTTCTGCTTTGTTTTTAGAATATCTCAAGCTCTAGAACTCCGAGGGCATTTTAAAAAGACAATAAAGACTTTAGCAGCTGGATTAACCAGAAAAGTAAGCTCAGTATTTTGTTACTCTGCTACTAATGGACAAATACTAAAGGTTTAGTAAACATTTGGTAGCAGCATCAAGAACAATTGGGTTGCTGCTCTTTGTTATTTTCCCCTTATTTCTCTCAACCATTCTACTGCTTTATCTTTTGCCTTACGCGATCTCTTTTTGTGTATATAAAAGTCCAGGCCATGTTGGTGCTGTTTGAAAGCAAATTTCCATAAGATGGTGGCAAGAAGAGAATGCCTAATACAGTATGGCAGCTCTAATGGCATGGACAGTAATACTTGGAGCCCTGGAAACCTGGATTCAGTCTTTGTTAAGCACCAAACTTTATGTGGCACATGATTGGCTTATGTTTTGCTTGGAAATATTACATTTTTTGAATCTGTTGGACAGTGGGAATAATGAGATGAGCTGCTGGAAAATCAGAGAAGACCATAGAGCATATAGTCAAACAATTCTGACAATATTAAACATTGACTTTGCTTAACATGTGTACTGTTCTGCATAGCATGCAATTAAAAATTATGGATTGGGAAATTACCCTCTAGTAAGCTCAAAAATTGATTCTCATATATTAAGGTTTAACTTGATTCATGCATGCTGTAAAATAATCCAAACTCTGGTATATTTCTGTAGGAGCATCATAGAAGTATTAGTGTGATCCTAAATAATACACGGCAGGGAATGTGATGTCATAATTCATAATTTTGTTTTGTCAAGGTGACTTCAGCTGTCTAGAACAAACTGTGAAAGATGAGGAATGTTAGTATTAGTATTTAATAGAATGTTGAGGCATAATGAACATTTTTAATTTCCTGATGCTGATTATGCATTTCCAACTTAAGGCATCTGCATTCATTATTAATTATTAACTTTATTCATCCTGGTCCATGATAATTTTATATAAAACAAGATATTTTGACATGTCCTGGACATTTCAGCAGTCTTTTTTTCTGACATATTCCCATGGAGCTTCACAGATTCAAAAATGTATAGTTGCTGAGCACTTTACAAATACCTTTTTAAAATTATGTCTTCACATTTCTGTTCTGTGTTTCCATGAAATATTGTGATAAGATAAGATTCATTCTCTACATTTTAGCTGTGCTTTGCTCTAAGCATGTTGGGTAATCCCACTCTGATGCTGTTGGATGAACCAACCACAGGCCTGGATCCAAAAGGAAAGCGCCAGGTGTGGTAAGTTACTCAAGGATTCACCCTTTAGAATAAGAGTTGCACTCTTATAAAAATGACAAATTCCAGTCTCCCCATTTCCTTCCTTCCTTTCTCCTGTAGTTCTATTGTGTAGGGTGGGGAACAAGGGTGGGTTCTACTTACCTTTACTACTGGTTTGCAATGGGGCCGTGCATGCGCTCACTTTGCTCGCGTGCGCATGCACTCTTCTGCACATGCGCAGAAGCGTTCTGATGACGTTGGGGTCGGTGGGCAGAGCCTCCCACCAGTTTTACTACCGGTTCTATAGAACCGGTGTGAATGGGGGGCAACCCACCACTGGTGGGGAACCCATTTACAAATAATATCTAAAGCCCACTGACTAAACATTACTTCTTACACCTGAATACCGAGAAAGCATCTGACAATATTACAAGTGGAAATACTTCCAATTCATATCTTTAGAATATCTCAGTCACTGTTGGAAAATGTGGTTATGTTCCTATCTGTGCAGATTAAAAATTTGACTCATGCTTAGAAAAACTGGTTTCCTCCTAAATGGAAGATTCTCTTCCATCTTCTCCTCATGATCCCAAAAGTTAAAAGAGAAAACTCTTGAGTCTCCCTTGGGGAGACGTTAGTCATTTTCCATGAGGGGAGAGCGAGAGAGGTAAGGAGAAAAAGATGCAGGTTTTCTTATCCTTCTTTACAATTTCTTCATGCAAATTAATTTGGGACTAGATGGGAGTAGGGGTTTTTTCGGCCATGGAAGATATGCCCATCAGTTATGCAGGATCAGAACAGAATGGCAATGGCCGAAATAGACCTTTGGAGCTGCTTCAAGGTTGCTTAAACTTCCTCAGCCATTTGTTGTCAACAGGAGAGCAATTCACACTATACTGCAGGAGAAGGATGAAGGAGTCATTCTGACAACTCACCACATGGAGGAAGCAGAGGTGTTGTGTGACCGAGTAGCTATCATGGTGTCTGGACAGCTCAGGTGGGTTTCTTTAAATATTTTACCTATATAACAGGCTACCCAAATAGAGAAAGTATAGATAAAACCCAAATAGAGAATTGCATGAAGCAAAGTGAATGAAGTAAAGGATAGTTCTTATTCTGCTTCTATTTTTAAATTCAAAGAAGCTTGCTTTCTTCAGTTGATGATATCAATATGTTTTCTAGTAATTGCTTAAGTAGCAATTTTCTATTTCTAAGTGGATTGTGAGGACACAAAGACAAATGCTGAAGCTGAATGAGTTACATGGGAGTTCAGATGATTCCACAATAGACTAGAAAAGATATCATAGATATTACACAAATATCACATCAGATAGAGCAAAAACATATATGGGTAATGGTAAGAGATGTCCTGTGTGTGCTTGAAACAAATAGCAGGTGCTCTGGGGTGAAGGGTTTTTTATAATGAGGAAAGACCTTCCACACGAACAAATGCCCAAACTGGGCCAAAGTGTGCGTTCACCTTGGATAATTACCTAAGTAAAGCCACTTCCCATGTGGGCAAAATTCACAATTGATGGGAATTGAGATAGCACACAAGATCAGATGGCTTCATATAGGTATGCTCTGAATGCATGGGAAAGGGCAGCTGCATGAGATACTAGTGGAAATAAACTATATTTCAAAATAGAATTCACAGATACCATCGGTGTCACATCCCCACCCTGCCAGTGGCCATTTACCTGCCCACTGGTCTGCCAACAATTGTTGTTTAACAATGGCAACAGGGAGCACAGGAACTGCTGTACTATGTGATAAGGTTGGATGACATCATGCTTTAAAACCACATTTTTTAGCAATGGAAATTCCAGCCCCAATGTCTGTTGTTAAGTGAGGACTAACCTATGTCTGAATTAGTGTTACCTTGAAACCATATGGTATATGATAATCCTTTCTTTCTGCAGGTGCCTTGGTTCAATTCAGTATTTGAAAAGCAAATTTGGGAAAAATTACTTGTTACAAATAAAAGTAAAGGGAGTAGAAGAAGGAGATCTTGTGAATACTCAGATTCTAAAGATTTTCCCACAAGCAGCACGTCAAGAAAGGTAACTTCTCTGCACAGTTTTTTTTAAAATGTTTTCATTAGTACATTCCATATTATTCTGATGGTGAATTTCTTAACCTTTTTTTGCTTATGGGATGTGTCAAATTAACCAGCTCTGCCTTTGATTAAGGAGCCAATACAGCCAGATTTATTTGGCTTTAGTATGTATTTTCTAAGCTGAATTAAGGCTCTCACATGAAGCTGTTTTCCGAAATTACTATCAACTACTGTATAGCAAGAGAGTTTTAAGTAAATGGACGTGTAAATGTTCCTTTCTGTCAACCTCACATGAAACAGGAAGTTTTAATATTGTGGAAAACTCAAATATCTGGATACAAAAAGATGTCATGTGTATTTTCTTTGCCAGATAAGGCATCTTGCATGAAGATTCCTTCCCAAATAATCAGTCATAACAGTGCCCCAAAAATATTGCTATGGATTTATTCCTTATATTCCCTTCCCTACCAACTTTTCTTTTTCTGTACAAGTAGACTTGGTTACTCTATGTTAGCATTTTGTGTTAGTTTAATAACTAATGATTGGTTTCCCTTCCTCTTAGGATATCCACTTTGTTGGCCTATAAGATCCCAATGGAAGATGCGCTGCCTCTCTCTAGAGCCTTTGCCATGCTAGAAGATGGTAGGTTGGAATAAATTTTGCAGTGATTTGTAAGGGCCTGCAGACTGTCTGGCAGCTAGATCAGGGGCAAATTTGTTGGCCACCTCAATTTCAGCCACCCACAATGAACAGGTTCATGCAGTACTATGATTTCTTGATTTCTTTAAATGTGAGATTCTCAAAAAGGGTAATCAAAAAGAGTAATCTTCCACGTCAAAAGCATTCTTTGGATAAGGCACTAAATTAACTCTCAAAAATCTGTGTAGATGCTATGACAGTGAGTAAAGAGATATATGATGGATAGAAAAAATAATTGTGCAAAGAGAAAGGAAAGCAAATTATTACCCAAGTCAGATGTGAATCAAACCTGCTATAACTGACTTAATATTTTATTTACACAGCTAAACAACACTTCAATCTTGAAGAGTACAGCTTTTCTCTGAACACTTTGGAACAGGTAATGGCTTAGATAGTCAAATAATATAGTGGTATTTAGAGTGAGAAAGTCCTCTCTTACATGCCAGAATAAAAAAAGCTGGTCTATGAGGTATTTTGGCTATTTGAGAGCAGAAGGTGACTGGAACAATTGTAAGACTTATTTTAAATTTGAAAAAGGCCAGAGGAAAAAATATTTTTAAATATATTTAAAATGTTTTTGGAAAAAATCCAAAAACATTTTAAACTAGCAACCTTCTCTAGGCTAAGGAAGAACCTTAAGCGCTATGCTATCTTTGTAGAGCCGGTAAAGGGAGTTACAGAAACATCAGATGCACGCTGGAAAAAAAACAAAACATTTTAATGCTTTATCCCTGCATAGATAAATTTACCTTTGTGTTTCCACCTCAAGCAAAACATAAGACATAAGTTGCTATAATCCATTATGCAATTATTATATATTCTCAGATGTGCCTACATAGAAGCCAGAATCAATGCTATCAGTTTATAAATCAAATGTATGTGCAATTCCTTTATAGCTATTGATTTATTGTATTGTTCAGGTATTCCTGGAACTGTGCAAAGAACATGAGCGAGATTATTTTGAATTGGCTCCAACTTCTGAATGGAGAGAACTGTAGCACCAATAAGATAGTTGAAATACTAATCAACAACCAAGGGAAACCCCAGTTTCTTCGTCCAGCAAAAATGGAGGACAAATAGGTTGAGCACGCTGAGGAATGTTGCGTCTGGACATCCCCTGGGAAAATGATATTCTGTCGTCTTCTCTATGTTTAACAAGTATGCCTAGTTGTCTGTTAGATTAACCTCCATATTTATCATGTCTAGATATATAATGTTTTTAAATAAAAGCAAAACAAATGTTTCTGCGCTGTTTTGTTTTTCATGAGAAAAACTGGAAATGGAAATATATATTTTTAATATATGTATTGTTTATAGCCTAGCACACAAACATGCATAGATGGTATATTTTTCTCAGACCGTGTTAATATTTTTAATTTAGATAACAATTCAATGTATAGCCATTGTTTATTGGGTGGATAAATAAACACCTATTCTTTAAATAACTATGTATTGTTGCCATCCTCATCTTCCATTTTAAGAAATAGTAATATAGCTGACCCAATTAACTATTGTACTACTCTATATCATCACAAATTGTTTGCCAACCTGCTTCTTGTGAAATGACTAGAACAAGAGATGAGCAAGCTTTTTAATAAGAGAAATCCCCATGTGCCATTGTTAAGCCATTAATTTGACAGAAAAAAATATACTGTTCTATCTAAGGGACTATTTTATATAGCCTTTATAGATTTAAAACCAGCATTTGATTCCTGTGATATGACTTGGAAGAAATCTGAAAAGATCTCAATAGATTGTTGGTGATTCCAGTTGACTAAACAGCTGGAAGTGGATGCTCCTCTTCAAATTAGAAGTAGTAACAAGGACAATTTTCTTCCCCATCCTATGGCAGGAAAGGGTTAGGCAAGGCTAAAGGGGGGTACGGACCTGGTAGGTATCACGGAGACCTGGTTGGGCCAGGAGGGGGGGGTCCCCTTCGTTGAGATGTGCCCACCAGGTATCTATGCATTGCATCAGACGAGGGCCTAGGGGAGGGGCGGGGGGGTGGTTCTGAGGATTTTGTTCAGTATCTGCACGATAAAATCACTCAGATTCGAGAAGGTCTAGTCTCTGACTGGGTAGGTACAGACGGGATGATGGAGGCTGGTCTTGGGAATGTCATTTGGGAGGAGTTCGACCCTATTGTGCCCAATGACGTGGACAGGATATTGGGGTGGCTGAACACGACCACATGTTTATTAGACCCGTGTCCCTCCTGGTTGGTACTTGCCTCCCGGGAGGTTACACGAGGCTGGCTTCAGGGGATTATCAATGCTTCCTTGGGTGAGGGTGTCTTGCCATCCGCCTTGAAAGAGGCGGTGGTGAGGCCCCTTCTCAAGAAGCCTGCTCTGGATCCGGCTGTTTTAGCTAACTATCGTCTGGTCTCCAACCTTCCCTTCATGGTGAAGGTTGTCGAGAGTGTGGTGGCGCGACAGCTTCTCGGGTACCTGGATGAAGCCGTCTATCTGGACCCGTGCCAGTCTGGCTTCAGGCCTGGGCACAACACAGAAACAGCATTGGTCGCGTTGGTGGGTGATCTCTGGAGGGCTCGGGATAGGGGATGTTCCTCTATCCTGGTCTGTTAGATCTCTCAGCGGCTTTCGATGCCATCGACCATGGTATCATGCTGCGCCGGTTGGAGGGGCTGGGAGTGGAAGGCACTGTTCTACGGTGGTTCTCCTCCTATCTCTTGGACCAGATGCAGTTGGTGTTGGCAGGGGGGCAGAGGTCGGCCCCAAGGTGCCTTGTTTGTGGGGTGCCGCAGGGATCGGTCCTCTTGCCCCTCCTGTTCAACATTTATGTGAAGCCACTGGGTGAGATCATCCGTGGCTTTGGGGTGGAATTTCATCAGTACGCTGATGATACTCAGCTGTACATCTCCACCCCAGGCCATCCCAACGATGCCCTTGAAGTGATGTCCCGGTGCCTGGAGGCCGGGCGGATCTGGATGGGGAGTAACAGGCTTCGACTCAACCCCTCCAAGACCAAGTGGCTGTGGCTTCCGGCATCCCGATATAGCCAGCTGGTGCCATCGCTGGCTATTGGGAGTGAGTTACTGGCCCCCACAGAGAGGGCCCGCAACTTGGGTGTCCTCCTGGACGAACGGCTGTCTTTAGAAGAGCATATGACAGCCATGGCCAGGGGGGCTTTTCATCAGGTTCGCCTGATTCACCAGTTGCATCCCTTTCTGGATCGGGACTCCTTACGCACAATCACTCAGACACTCGTCACTTCCTGCCTGGACTACTGCAATGCTCTCTACATGGGGCTCCCCTTGAGGTGCATCCGGAGGCTCCAGCTGGTGCAGAATGTGGCCGCATGGGGGATTATGGGAGCAAGGGGGGGCTCCCATGTGACACCTCTCCTGCGTAAGCTGCATTGGCTCCTGGTGGACTTCCAGGTGCGCTTCAAGGTGTTGGTTACCATCTTTAAAGCGCTCCATGGCATCAGATCTGGGTATTTGTGGGACCGCCTTCTGCCGCCAATAGCCTCCCACCGGCCAATAAGCTCCCACAGAGAGGGACTCCTCAGGGTGCCGTCGGCCAGGCAGTGTCAGCTGGCGACACCCAGGGGGAGGGCCTTCTCTGTGGCAGCACCTGCCCTCTGGAATGACTTGCCCCCGGAGATATGCAGGATATCACATCTCCGGGCTTTTCACCGTGCCCTAAAAACTTTTCTTTTCCAACAAGCAGGGCTGGCGTAACCCGCCCCCCCCCCCCTTTTGAGATTTTAGATTTTAAATTGTCCAATTGGGTTTTAGTTACAAGGTTTTAAATTTTCGGCCAAACTTTTATAATTCTTTTAAATTTTTAAATTTTGTATTGAATGTTTTTTATTTCTGGCTGTGCACCGCCCTGAGTCCAGCAGGAGAAGGGCGGTATATAAATTAAATTAAAATAAAATATAAATAAATAAATACATATTTACATAGACTTTGTCTATTTTTTTATATTTTATATTCGAAATTATCAAAAAAGAGCACCACTGACAATTTGGTGGGTCAGTGAGAAGCGGTTATGTCACATATAGATATATTTATTAGCACCAATTGAGTTAAAGAGTATATTATGGGCTTTAGCTCTTTTGTAAGGGGAACTGTCTGTGGATAAATTACAGAAGACAAAGGTACTATTTTCAAAATATTAAGCCCACACAAAATTGGTAACTAAATAAGGGCAACATTCCTTTAAAAATTGAGTGCATTTATAAAAACATGATAACTCAGGAAACTAAATAACTATCTATAGTTACCTTTATCTAAAAGAATAGTACTATTTAGAGAGCAGATCTTATTTCAATTATTTTATATGCTTTTGAGATTTATAGTTCAGATAATGGTCTCAAAATTACCCATACATAGTTACTGATTTTGGTCCATTAATGATAACACAGACTAAATTTTAACAGATTTAGTATCTAGTATGCCTTTAATTAAGTCTTATGTCTTAATTACTGGTTAAAAGCAATATTTTCTTCAGTTATCATAGTGCTAATTCTATTTCTATTGGAGAAAAAATTTAATACAAATCTTAACTAGTGTGGTTGTAATTTGTAATTTTTATGGGGGTAGAGATAGCTATGAAGACCCTAAACAAAGAGTAAGCAATATAGAGCTTTGAAAAGATTTAATTTATTCACCATTGGTTTTATTACTACTGGGCACAAAGAAACCGATGACTCATCTTTCTACATATCTAGTTCACATATTCTGACCTTAAAGTGCTATAGAAAAGCACTAACTTTGGTCTCCTATCCGCACTATTTGAGGGCAAATTCCGCCATAATGTTGGTGAAAGCTGCTTCTAGTCCTCCATTTTGGATGGAGGAAATCAAATACATTGCATACATTCTGTTAATAAGCTCCCAATACAAGATAAGTGAGACTTTTGTTGAGAGAAAAATATGCAATGATGGAAGTGCAGACAAATACACTTTCCCTATTAGATCAGGAAGACTTAAATACAGATAATCATGCAAAGTTTTACTGGATGGCAAAGAAGTTGAGGTTTATAATATAGAACTCTTAGTGATGTATCTTTACTGAACATTATATGGAAAATAACTCGTTTAAGCAATAAATACCATGTACGTTATTGAAACAATTGAAGGATTGTTTCTTTAAATACAATTTATGTACCATTTGTTTCAAACTGTAGTTTAAATTTGTTGCCCTAGAGTTAGAAGAATTGTCTTAGAAAGTTTAGATTTAGTCAAAAATAGTCATTAAATGATTTAACCTCATAGATACTATACACTAGTTCCTATCCTGTTCTATCCTATCTTATGTTATCCTATCCATTTAATTACTATATTTCATGCATTTGATTTATATGCCAATTTGGTTCCTAATCCAAAGGTTGTTGGATGCATCACCAGAGATTAAAGTCCATATTCAGACGTATTTAAGAAAGCAATTTGATGGTTAGATAAATGCAGGCTGCCAAATTCCCAGCAGCAGTTCAAGAGTTCCTGAGATTTCCTGGCTATTAGAAATGCATGATAGTGAATTCAAGGAACCTTAGGTGATAATTACTCAGGTTAATGTTGACAGATGTGAGTGAGGGAAGATTTGAGAGAGATTGTTGTAACTGTGATATGCTAATTGTAGTGATTATTACGATTTCCGTTTTTGAGTTCAAAGTGGCAAGAATATTTGCACTGAGTTTCAACCATCATAATAAAAGGAGGACATGAATGATAGGAAAATATTAGTCGGGACCAGAGGTCAGAAAATTAGCAGAATAATTGAATGGAGACCTGACCATGGACTGTAAGTAGAAGCCTTGGATGGAGTAGGAGAAAGCAGTATAAGAGGATGAGTGTTGGAATACATGGATTTTAGGTCCAACCATGAATTTTCAAGGTGCTTGCTACATAGAAGAAGAGTGCAGGAGTGAGAGAAAATATGTTTGCATGACTGAACAAATGAGCATTGGAAGGTGGAAATGATACAAGACCTGATGGAATGAACAGAAACTCGACATGGCAAGGAAAACCTATATGAAAAATAAAATATTGCAAAATGTTCAAACAGTAGACCGATGCCAAGAATTGTGCAGTTTTCTTAGGAAATTTGCCACGTTAAACATCACAAAAACAACACAAATACTTGGGTGCTTACTGATTAATATTGGAATGACCAGTATGAATGGTTTTTTAAGCAGTTTACATACTGGCAAAATAACAAGTAAAATGTTGTAAAACAACTGTATTTTAGAATGTTTCAATATAATTGTTTATTAATACACTCCTTATAGTTTGGGGGCATTACTGGTCATGACGTACATGTTTATATATAAGTATAGAGAATTGTGCAAAATTACTTCCATGGTTGAAAATGTTTATGTTTTTAAAAAATCCATGTATATTATTTTTCGGCTTCTAAGAAGATACTGTAGTCAAGAATTCATTTCTAAAGTTGTTGCCCTATGCTACTCCATCATACGTCAGGAGATAAGAATTGTTTGAGTGCCAAATTGTGACATATTGTTTTCTTCCAACAATCCAGGTGTATGAAACATACGGAACAAAAAAATAGGTTAAATTTGGTGATTCAGAAGGAAATGCTGGAAAACAGGAAGCTTGGAAGAGCCTCTGGCTTTTGGGAAGCTGTATTGATGAAATAAGATACAGAAAAATAAAAATAGTTGCTTTTAAGTCTTTTGCTAAAATTCCAGCCTAATTTACTTGCCTAAAGTAAGCTTTTTAATAATCTCTTTTCCTCATTTTGCAAAAAGATGATGTCATATGCTGAAAGCCCAGACTAGAGATGATCATATCAATGGAAGTCCACCTATGGGTGCCACTCCCCCTCTCTGTGCCTGAACTGAAGCCCATTGGCTGAGATCACTCACATTTCAAATGATATGGGATTTACAGCACAATCCCATAATTCAGACATAAACATAATTACATTTGAAGCCTGGACATTGTACACTCTATAATTTGCTCTCAGAGGCCTCACTTCTTGCATGGATTAGGTTTATAATCCTATACATGCATCCTTCCTTGACAGTAGGTCTTCTGGAAGACAATGGGCCTTCCTCTGAGTAGATCTTCATAACGTTGTCATTGTCTGCAAAGGCTAATTGGAGTGTTTTCCTTGCTATTCAATTAGTCAAATCAAAAGCTTAAACTATGGTTTTTCTCATCAGTCATACTAAAGTTGATAATCTTGTAATGCTTTGTAATGCTGCTTAAGTGCTTGAATAGTAGGAATTAAAAGGAACAGCAAGAAACTTGGCATCATATCATTTTGGAATTCAAAATGCCTAGAGCAGCCTAGAAATCCATGGCCAGGGCTCAGCTCCAATTTTGCAATCTAACAGCAGCATTTCAGTTGTTTACTCAGTTGGGTTGTAATTAGCTGAACTGGATCTCTAACGTATTTTTTTCAGGGATGTGATTATGAAAGGGATTTGAAGCACTTTGCTTGCTTGCTTGGCCTTTTCTACCCCAATGGAATCTGCAGGTGATATTGAAGTGGATTTGAAGTAGAAAGTTATTCGTGTTATATATGTAGGTTCCACATGTAGATTTTCCTAGGAGCTTCCCAACCGATAGCATCTTGGAGATGTGCAGCTGCCACATCACAAGCACAGGTCCCTTTGGTCTGTTTCTTGGTTCCAGAACAGTGGGAGGTTATGCAACCACTCCCCTTCCCATCAGGCTTCACTCCCACATCCTTCTCTTGGCTACAACACCATTACATAGCTGTCATAGAAGAGAAGCCGTGGTAATCCCAGGAGTATGAGAAACAGGATGGAATGTGCATGTACCACCTTTTTGGACTGGAACATTGAAAGGAAAGTCAGATTGCCACCTAGAGGCCTAGAATGCTATTTCTTCAATTATTCTTGATTAACCTCTGCTGTATTCTAAGATCTCACAAAGATCGTAATGCCAGTGATGCTTTCACAGAACCTGTTTTGTTAGTTCCTTCAAACTTCATTTCATTGCCTAATGTAGCAATTATTTATTTATTGTCTTTATAGCCAACCTTTTCTCTGAGTGCTTATGGTATTTTATCTTGGGCTCTCTCTTTATTCTCTCTCTCAGCAGCTACTTCTGGCAGCTTATTTTCTGCCTCTAGCAACCATTATGGTTAGACATAAAAAGGATTGCACAAGTAAGGACAAATGCCACTAATAATA
This sequence comes from Ptyas mucosa, assembly GCA_012654045.1. Lineage (NCBI taxonomy): Eukaryota > Metazoa > Chordata > Lepidosauria > Squamata > Colubridae > Ptyas > Ptyas mucosa. The sequence continues at coordinate 9,218,366 of WNWU01000020.1, forward strand.
ACCTATTTACCAAGGAGTATAGGTGTACATGAACTGTTCCAAGTACACCAGGCAGTTGAAGAAGTAAAAGGGGCATTGGAAGAATATCAGAAGGACAGAGGAGAAGAAGATGCACTAAAGCTAACACACCCTGAAGGTTTACTGAATACATTATGAAAGAGACTAAACTGGCCTACAAGAAGGACTAAATGAAGAATAGAAAAGAGACATGGCAAGGAAAAGTATTACATAGTCAGTACTTAAAAAAAGAAACAGGCAGAGCAAATAACAAGAACTGGCAATGGCTAAGAGCAGGAAGAAATAGAGGAGCCAATTCTGGTTGCAGTAGACCAGTAATAGACACCTTGGGTGCAATCCCAAAACAATTGGAGCACGTGAACATCATAATTGACAAAATCCCCATCAGTCAATTGCAAAATTGACTTGGAACAGTTTACAACCTACAACAATGCCTTTAACACCATTAAGCAATAACATTTGCCTATATCAGGTCCTTGGGAGGATCTTGGAAGTCTTGATGGGTGGATAAAATTGCCAAATCCACTCTAAACATCTGGCTGACTATGCAAAAACCACTATAATAGCTGCTCATCCTGCAAGAGTAACTGTGGGTGGCCTACAAGTATTAAAACAATAGCTACAGCCAATAACCCACCATGTCCAAGGTAAAACAACACTCCCAATCACAAAAAACTCACATTATCAGTGGAGTTTACCTAACCTCCTGCCCAAATATCTGGGGACACTGGTCTGCAGAGACTTGCAAAAGGCTAGCAGGATTGGGACTATCTGGATCTAGGGGAAGCTGTTCCAGAGGGTGGGTGTGGTGACAGAATATACATACTGCTGGGTCAAATATAGATATTTGGATAGAGTGCATGCTGTCTGCTAGATCTGGTATGCCAAGCAGAAACATAGGCAGAAAGATGGTCCTGCAAATAATCTGGTCTTGCGCCATGTAGGGCTTCCTAGGGGATGACCTATCAGGAGCAATTTGATAAATGAGACGTAATTAGAAAGGTAATTTTGGAGTGGCTTTTTTGTCAAATTAAGGCTTACAGTACATCAATGTTCTTTCTTTCCTATCCCCTCTTTTATTTCCCCCCCTTCCTTCTCCATATTTACTGATGCCTGTCTAACTAAAAAGCTGCTAAAATAATGAAGCCTTACTATTACTGGGTAATTTTGCACAATGAAGTCTTTTGACCCAGTTAACATAATGTTTGGCTTCCAGTATCACAAAGTATTTTACTGTGTTAGACCCTGAATGGGCTAAAGGTATTGCGGGAGTGGTGTCATTAACACTGAGCTATTTTGCAGCAGAAGGTTCTCTCCTCTAAACATGATTACAGTCTGTCTGTAGCTGTAAAAAAACATATTGCATCTGTGTCAGTGGTGGGATTCAAATAATTTTAACAATCAGTTCTCTTCCCTAATGATTTCTTCCAACAACCAGTTCACCAATCTGCTCAGAAAGTTAACTACCGGTTCTTCCTAAGTGGTGCGAACTGGCTGAATCCCACCCCTGATCTGTGTCCAAAATTATCCCTTTGACATGTAACTTTTTGCTCAGATTTTCAATTGCCGACACAAACCAGGTGATTGTGGAGTCCTATGTATCTATAGTTTCATCTATTGCTTAATCTCTCCAATAATTAAGATCTGGATTATGCCTGTGTACTGCTTTGAATTTGAATGGGAAAAGGGAAATTTGAATGTGTCGGAAAACAAATGTCTGAATCCCATCCATCTGGGACTCATTAAAGCAGCCACATCATTTTTTCAGGCTGCCCCAATTCCAGTGGGAAGGCAGGTGCAGGTATTAAATATATACATATTAAATGTATTTACCAACGTGTTAGGTAGCTCAGAGTTGGAAAAATGTCCCAGATGAACATCAGCCCTGAGTGGAACATAGCAATCAGGCACCTGAGGCTAACATGGCTGAAGAACATTTGAATAAGTTGGAGGTGCTGGCCCAGCCCAAAACTGGGTAGTTTCTTTTACCTGGTGTGAATTAGTCAATAATCACAGAAAGATGGGTGAGAATGTATTAAGAACTTTATTTTTATTTGGAAAATTACAGAATGCACAGAGGCAGACCTGTTAACAAAATTACTTAGGAACCAAAAAGATTCTGATTATTACAAATGTTGGAATTCATGGTATAATTGGGTGAAAGAAAAGAGAGGGAAATGAAATGGATTGTACTAGGGGTATAGGCACAGTTTTGTGTACGTTAGTTGCAATAACCTTGTATGTATATATGTAAAGTATTGTATTTTTAAAAATGAAAATAAACTTTAATTTAAAAAAAAACTTTATTTCTGCGCAGGATTCTGCATTCAGGATTAAAGTCCAAAAAACTAAGTGTTCCAACCCCATGAATTGACCCAGTCAAATGCTGGATTTGTTTTTTTTCCCTAGTGCAAATTAGTCAATTATTACCCAAGGTGGGAAATTGCAACCTGTTTATTTTGTACAGTGCAAAAAAGCATGCTTTTGGGATTAAATCACAAATTGAGAAGCCCTCCCCGATACACAAATGAGCATAGCTTTTATATACACTTTGAGGAGAGCAAGGCACATGATAATTAACAAGCAGTAGGCCACAGGCAATAAAGTATTCACATTCCTGGCAGAGGCCGGTCCTCCCAGAAGGTGGGTTCATTAATAAAACATTTCTAAAAATACTAAAAAGCTGGTAATTAAATACACAAAGCTTTCTAGCTAATTTACCTGTGGCAAGAAAGGGACGTTAGGCCTGACTCATTCAAAACAGCTGGGCTGGTTTGGGTTCCTTGATAAGGCTATAAGGGAGGCTTCTAGGAATTTTTGGGCAAAAGGGAGAGGCCCAAAGGGGGAAATAACTAAAATCAAAATGAAGTGAATGCCTCCTCCCCTCCCCCATCCCAACAAAACAGAAATTTTCTAGGTAAATCTAGCTGTACCAGTCATACTCAAGTGGCTAAGACACCGAGCTTGTCAATCAGAAAGGTTGGCAGTTCGACGGTTCAAATCCCTAGTACAGGTCTCCTGTGTGAGCAGGGGGCTGGACTAGATGACCTCCAAGGTCCCTTCCAACTCTGTTACTGTTACTTCTACACCATATCCCCTCACAACAGGCATTTTTATACATCTTATAAATGACATCAGTGATGTTGATTGTTTGAATATATTTACCTCACCAGACATCTTAACTTTTGGCAGGCTTTTCTCTGTCTCCGGGCAGATTTTCCAGGCTCCCTCATGGGATGATTATGTCACTTCTTTTTTTCCTTTCCAGAAACTTCCAGCAGCCTCTTGTGTCACTATTAGGGTAAAGCAGAAGTTGAAGGGCTGAGACCGAGACCTTGTCCCAGCCCTAGAGCATGTAGAATTGAGCACAGGCAGTCCTCCACTTATGACCGCAATGGAGCCCCAAATTTCTGCTGCTAAGCAAGACAGTGGTTAAGTGAGCTTTGCCCCATTTCACAACCATTTTGCCATAGCTGTAAACCGAATCATGGGGTCGTTAAGTGAATCTTAACTGACTTCGCTTGCTGGGAAAGTGCACGAATGACGATCACATGACCCAGGAGAGTGCAACTGTCATAACAGTAACAGAGTTGGAAGGGATCCTGGAGGTCATCTAGTCCAACCCCCCTGCTCATGCAGGAGACCTATACTAGGGATTCGAACCGCCGACCTTTCTGATCGACAAGCTCAGCGTCTTAGCCACTGAGCCACCTAGGGAGCAGCCATAAATGCTTGCCAATTGCCAAGCAACCAAATTTGTATCACGTGACCATGGGGATGCTGCAGCGGTCGTACAGTAAGTGTGGATACCGATCATAAGTCGCTTTTTTCAGTGCCATTGTAACTTTCTTTTATATATATATAATTTTTATTTTATTTTATAACATATAAAAATTTAATTTTTAGATATTGTCTGGGTACAAATATTTTTAGGAAATAGTAATCAAAATGTTTACAACAATATTCATTACATTGGTTTCAGTTCTTTAATAATAATGACAACAATAATAATCATTTATCCATTTTAACAAACCTCCCTTATATCATTAGTTCTTTTCTTTCATCTACATGTTTCTAACTTCTGTTTTTATTAGCTAACCATTGATAAAATAAATCCCATCTCAAAAAGTATTCCGTTTCTTCCTTTTCCGTAATTATAAGTGTTAATCTATCCATTTCAGCACATTCTAACGATTTTTTTAAAATCACATTTTCATCTGTAGGGATCTCTTCACTATTCCATTGTTGTGCAAATACAATTCCAGCTGCAGTTAATATGTGTAAAAGTGCCATTGTGACTTTAAACAGTCACTAAACAAATGGTTGCAAGTCGAGAGCAGCATAGAGGAGAATTGTGAGGATTACTGCATGTAATGGCATTTTCCCTTTTGATTCCCTGCACCAGCTGATGAAGCACATTGTTCTGACCCAGCCTTTGCAAGCAATGATAAGCCACTTACTCACGAGTAAAACAAACCCCTTTTCAAAACAGGGCAGGAACAGTCTTTTATTCACGTGGATAAACAAAAAACAAACAAAATTAGTCCCAACAAACTTGGTTCTGGCCAAGGAATCCAAATTGCTTGTTGTATACTAGAAAACAAACAGTTGTCTGTGACAACCGGCCACTCCCAAACCCCTACTATTTATTTCCCAGCCAGGGAGAGGCTGGTTAGCGTCTACATCTGCTTTTCCTTGAGAACCGGCTTATTGCTTTCCTTTGCTCTCCTCTCCTTTCCTTTCTATTCATATGCGCATCTGGGATGGGCCCCATCTGTTCCTCCCCCTCACTCAGCTCTGGCCCAACAGCTGCCTCTCCACCTGGGGAAGGACAGAAAGTCCCTGCTCTGCCTCTGCCTCTGATGCTGTTTCCTTATCAGAGCCTTCCAAAGGCTCTGAAACTGGCCCAGGCTCCCCCTCCCCCTCCCCCTCCTCTAACTCTGCAGCTAGCTCTGCTGGCAGCCAACAGGCCACAACACACATCTGGATTCTTGGACTTCTGGATCATGATCTGATACATTTCTGCCCTCCCCACCCCCACCCTATTCTCTCTCCCTCTCCCTCCCTCCCTCTCCCCCCCCCTCTCTCCCTCTCTCTTTCGGCTTTTGACATTTGGAGCTTTTTGCAGGCAAGCTCTCTAGAAATGGGGACTTTGTGGCTCTGTGTTTCATCTGTACACACAACTCATGAAAGTAAAATTCCTCGAAATTATGCCTGAGTATGGGTGAATGTCTGGCCTGGGAGAAGTCAACCGATTCTTTTATATCTGTTTCTTCCAATAAAGTGGACGCAAAAGTTTAGGTCCGATTGACAGATAGTCCTTGACTGTTCAAAGTGACAATGGCACTAAAAAAAGTGACTTACGACCATTTTTCACACTTACTACTTGCAGCATCGCCATGATCATGTGATCAAAACTCAGCCACTTGGCAACTGACTCATATTTATGACAGTTGCAGTGTCCTGGGATCATGTGATCACCTTTTGCAGCCTTCTGACAAGCAAAGTCAATGAGGAAGCCAGATTCATTTAACAATCATGTCACTGTCTTTACCAATGCAGTGATTCACTTAACAACCGTGACAAGGAAAGTCGTAAAATGAGGCTAAACCCATTTAACAACTGTCACGCTTCGTAACAATAATTTTGAGCTCAGTTATGGTTGTCAGGTCAAGGACTACCTGTAACTATATGTTTCAGCGAATCTCTAAGTGAAGTTGCCACACAACCTCTACATGTTCAACATGACATATTTCTGCAAATTTGAATGCATATTTATAATTTGTGTGCAATCATTTACAGATTAAAAAAGAAAATGGTGAATATGACATGCCACATCAGGCAGTGCTTTGTGAAACCATCTATGGCAAGAGTAACAGCTTCCAAATACCTCCTGTAAAAAGCTAAGACCATTTCTCATCTTGCCTTTGGAATTTTTCTCTTTTTCTGTGCAGAACCTTTCTAGAAATAGCATGCCCTGAATATTTGACAGATGTTCCATAATATTTAAGTCTAGGGAATGCCAAGACCATCCCCAAACATTTATTTTTCTTCCTGCAAATACTTTTTTTTAAATTTGGAAGTATCAGATTGTTGTCATGTCAGGTTTGATTGCTACTGTGGAACATTAACTTATTGATCTTTAATTGAATCTATTCTTTCATTCTCTTGCACAATATTCTCTGTGTGGCCAGATGCCACAGAAGCACAAATCATAATAGAGCAATTCCTGTGCTTAACCATACCTTAAACCAGTGCTTTCCAAACTTTTTCCTTTATTACCCAAAACTACTTATCAGAGAATCTTACTGAACTTCAATGACCTGTCATAAAGCCTTCCTTCTGCACCAACTGCAACTTCAAATGGTTGCTGAAAAAATTGGTGTAACTTAAGAATTACCTGTGCTATAAAAAGTTCTTGACTGATCTTGCCATTTCATCAGTTTTCACCTTAATAGGAACACTCTGGGACATTTTCAAATACAGTTGTGGCAATTTTTAAGTCCCTATTGTGGACTAATGAGTTTGTTACCCCTCCCGCCCCCCCCCCGCCCCCAAAATGACTATAGTGATGAGGTTAGAGATAAGGGTTTCTTATTTGTTAGTTATTGTATACTCATATTATAGATAGTATCGTAGATTTATGGACTAATCAATGTCAGTTAAACTGCTCTCTGATGATCTTCATACGCTATATGGCAGAATGTTTTCCAGTTTTTCAGAGTGTTTCTGCTGAAATCACTAGTTAGAAATATTAAGGTATTGTTTTTATAACATTCTCCTGTCCATGCATTAAATTGTAATCTAAAAATGGGTTTGGTGTTAGAAAAATGTTGTCTATTTTTACAAAAGGTACAATTGCCTAATAGTGTAAAAATAGTGCCCATGGTCAGTGATTAAATAACACCAGTGAATAAATCTATCCCAGTGGAAGATTTGAATGAGGTGAACAAAATGAAATAATAATAATGTGATTCTGGCTGTATCAGTCAGAAAAAGCACAGAGAAACAGAAGCCAAGGCAACCATTTTATTATGAAGCATCTCTTAATATTTTTATGGCACTCCTGACTGAAGAGACACTTTTCCATGTGATTTTGCACCTTACTCCAGCAGTGATATCTTGGTGCTTTTAGCTGAAGCTGTCATGACATTTGTGTTTGGGGGGATAAATTTTTGCTTCTTTCATAATGTTGTATGAACTCACCAGATGTTTACTTCAACAAAGAAGCAAAGCTGATTTCTACGCCACTATGACATTCATAAATTATTCCTCTTTTTTATTTGGTCTTGTCTGTCCAAAAAGAATTTGCAGGAACATTTTAAAAGCTTGTGGGCCTGTGCATGTATCTTTAATTGTTCACCTAGCTAGCAGGAACATTAATGGTAAAGATCAACATTTATGTGTTATATTTATAAATGGACATAGTTCTTAAGTCAACTGGAATTTATTCAAGTATTCTGCCTCTCTGCAGGCTGTGTCCTTTTATTGGCTCTTACTAAAACCCACAACTGGGTTGAAAAAAAACTGTAGCTGCCAAAGGAAGAAGCAGATATGCATAAAATATTGAAAGAGCAAAGCAGGAGCTCCACCTAGAGGTCTGGGGATGCTATTAACTGCCCTTTCAATTCACTTGTAGTTTTATGTCCCATCAAGTGTGCAACTATAGTGGTGGGTGAGAAATAACTAGTGGATTTGACCGCAGAAGGCTTTATGACAGTAAAGCTATGAAATGTCTAATCACCCTCAAGTTAAGAGGCACAGTGGATCAGTGGCTTAAAGGTGCAGGAGATGGTTTTTGCTCTGACGGTTCAAATCCTAGCACCTCATGGTGGAGTGACCTCCCATCACTTGCCTCAGCTTCTGTCCACCTAGCAGTTCAAAAGCATTTTACATGTGAGTAGATAAATTGGTACCACTGGTGGCATTTTGTGCGGATAGTCAGACCCCTGCCAGTGCTGGACCTGCTCAGATGCAACACCCAACTGCAAGTGACATTGATGATGAGAAAAGACTCCGGATGACACCACAGACGCTACTTATCTTTCTAGTAAAAAGCTAGTTTGTCCCCTCGGGTGAACCCTGGAAAACGCATGAGCACAAACTAAAGAAACTAGCACTCTTTGGCTAAATAGCGATAAGTAGTGAAATAACTACTTTGTGCTAACACTGTAGTCTCCTGACTAATTGTAACATTTCATATGCTAAATAATAATAACTTCAAGTTAAAATTTCTTTAACTCCTATAACTCTTTTTCCTATTGCTGCAGTCAGGAGTTAACCTTTTTACTGAACATCTTCAGTCCCAATTGTTCTGAATGCTGAGGAGGAGGAAAAGTAATTACCGTAAGTTAGAAAAGGGATAGCTGAAAGTTGTTCTCATTTAGGCATGAGTAGATTCCCTGCAAGCCTTCTCTGCACTTTTAACAGCCTGCATACAAATTAAAAAGAAAAAAGAAACCCCACACCACCAGATGGCTAATAGGCAAGAGATCACCATTTTTGGCTACTATCAGTGGGAAAGCAGCAATCTTGACACAAATCATCAGGAGATCAGTTGGTCTTTATGTTATAGGTTGTATGTTTGATAGACACAAAGGATGCATCTTGATTTTCTACCTGGTAACAAGTGTGGCCCTTCCAGCTAAAAAGTGTGAAATGATCCCCACCCTAAAGGAACACACTATGGAGTGCAACCCTACACTAAAAGATGCACTCCCTCTCTCTTTCATACAAACTTGGTTCAAAGACCAAGAAAAGATGGCATTGCATTTCAACATATGTCTACTAAAGATTTGTCCTATTCTTAGTTTCATTTATTTTCATTCTCCAACCAAGCCTAAGTGGATTATATAAGAAAGTGGTCATATCACTACCAGGAATAATATTCCCTTGGGTTGCCACAACTTGCAAAGCAGTCCAACTTGCGTGTTCCTTTACATATCCATTTCAAAAATGATCTTTATTTGGTATGACATCTTCATCACAGAATAAATAGTAGTTCATGGGAGGCAGCAATTTTTTTTATTATTGTAAGATATACCTGAGCTGCAAGTCACCTAAATAACAACTACCGTATTTTTCGGATTATAAAACGCACTGGAGTATAAGACGCACCTTAGTTTTTGGGGAGGAAAATAAGAAAAAAGCTGATTGGCAGATGGATCAGCTTCCCGGAATATCCCCAATCAGCTGTTCCCAGAGGTGAACTTTAGCAACAGGTTCACTGCTTGTGAGCTCTGTGCCTTGCTTTTTTTTCAGCCTCTGAAATCTCTGTTTCAGAGGGTTTTTTCAGTCTCTGAAACAGTGGTGGATTTCAAATTTTTTTTACTACCAGTTATGTGGGTGTGGCTTTGCTTGGTGGGCATGGCTTGGTGGGCGTGGCACGGGAAGGATACTGTAAAATCTCCATTCCCTCCTCAACCCAGGGGAAGGTTACTGCAAAATCCCCATTTCCTCCCAATCAGCTGGGACTCGGGAGGCAGACAATAGATGGGAGCAGGGCCAGTCAGAATTTTTACTACCGGTTCTCTGAACTATTCAAAATTTCTGCTACTGGTTCTCCAGAACTGGTCAGAACCTGCTGAAACCCACCTCTGCTCTGAAATCTCCGTTTGAGAGGCTTTTTTTTTCAGCCTCTGAAGCCTCCGTTTGAGAGGCTTTTTTCAGCCTCTGAAGCCTCTGTTTCAGAGGCCGGGTGAGGCTACATTTGGTGTATAAGACGCATCCAAATTTTCACCCTCTTTTAGGGGGGAAAAAGGTGTGTCTTATACTCCGAAAAATACGGTATTTAAAAGCGAAGTACTTAGGCAACTGCTTTTTTTAGGATTATATACAGTATGTTCAAATGAAAACTGACAAAAGGTTCCAGGAACTGGCAAACATACAGACAATGCCTTTAGCAGTATCTTCTAAAAAATGATACTGTTGATTATATAATGCTTATTGTACATAGATTCGCAACATTAACAAGGAAAAAAGGTACTTTGGAATATAAAGCGATTCTTAAAATAAAATTTCATAAAATGCACTGCATATAAAAAGTTTCATAAATATACATAAATAGTGGGGTAAATCCAGTGCCCTACAAACTCAGCTCATGGAATTGAGCAAAATACAGTGGAGGCTCATCTCTTAACTGAGAGCTACTGGAAGAAGGTGGAGATTATTAATTTTCCCTTCCTCCTGCAGCCTTGAGTACCTCCACCTATAATTTTTGAGATCTCCCAACCCTGCAGAGGATAGTATTATTTTTATAAATTTCATTGTACATTGATCTCTTTCTACCCACATTGTAAACGAAAATATAAAGGAAGACATGATTGGAATCTTTTTCATAAAAATAAATACTAGATTAATGCAGAATTTGATTCATTGGCTATATTATTTGATATGCAAAATGCCATGCTTGCTGCAGACTTAGAAAAAGATATAGCCAATCCTATTGCCCCTTGATTGCAGGTTGCCCCCTAATAAGATTACTAAAAAAATAAAGCCATTTCATCCTATCTATAGCATAGTAAGGCAAAGGTGAATTCTTTCAGCTGTGTAAAGAGTATGTTATAGTACTCAGTGCATATTTAAAAAAAAAGCAGCATCAATTTTCAGGCAAAAAAGTTCCTTTAAAATGAAATAGCCAAATTCTTCAGTGTGCAACAAATCAGAAAATTACTCGATCTTCCTGGGATCTTTCCCAACTAATTGTTCCATTTAATGTAGCAAAATTGCTGTCTTCTTCCTCTTGTTCTTTGACAAGTTCCACAAATACCTAAAAGAAATGAACAGTGCATGAGTGCTTTAATGACAACTTTTCCTCACTAGAATTCCATTCAACAGGTGGGCAGATTTGTGACCTGAGTTAATTAAAAGATTCAAAATTCACAACTCCTTTGTATCCCTTAATGATTTGGAGATAAACCTCAGAAGGAAGAAGGACAAGGTTCTCCATTGTCACGTGTTGAGACTCTTGTATGTAGAAAAATCTTTCTGCTGTTATAACATTGTGAATGAAATGTTGACTCTGAATGACATGCCTATGCTCTTGTCGCAGAACAAGAAAACAAATGGACATTTATGAAATTATGGATGGAAATGACAATTTCATATAACAAAGTGCTTTGAAATTTGTGGAAAATATACATTTGGAGGGCATATTATGATTTTTGTACCGTAAATCTTTATCTAATTACCTGGTCAAGTGTTGCTTGAGAGAAGCTGTATTCTTCAACATTAAAGGCATGTTTTGCTGTTAAAATTGTCAGAAATAATTGTTTATTATTCACTGAGAGACTATATATTTATTATACCATTTATACCTATACATTAGTAAAAAGGAAACAAAATGTGATTGGGGAGGGGCTTTATAGGCAATTTAATGACTGATTCTAATTTCCACATTCTATTAAGATTGTTAGAAGTGTCCATTGGATTCCTTCTGAAGAAAGTGTCATAGTATTTAATGCATACAGCATGACAACACGTTAAAAGAATGGCACTACACAACACAAAAGCAATGTTGGTAGTACAGCACAGCTTTTCTCATTTTCTTGTTCCTGTGCACACTTCCAAAGGTTGCACACCATCAGTTATTAACATGGCAGCATGTGTATATCTCCAATGTAACTTTGTGACTATGTTTGACAACTTAATGCCATGATGCTTTAATGCTATAAATGCCATAAAGGAAGTCCCAAAAACTATAAGCTCTGCTAATCAGAAAGCAATATGAAAAAAAAGCTTATCAGAAAACAAAAGGTTGGATAAAAAGATAAATGCATATAGAAACATAATGTAATAGGATGATGTTAGTGATGATAGACAACAAGATGAATTTCAGTTAACAAAATTAACATAGATAAGTGAGGTTGAAGGTTCTATTACATTCGGTGTACTTAGAAAATTAAATCCTTACCTTCTTCCAGTTTAGAAAAAACCAATGCAAGTGACTGGACATCTTCTTTTGGAATTTTATACGCCAAAATTGAAGCAAAACTGTAAAAAAGTTTTAAAAAAGGATAAGCCTCAACAAGAAGTCCATGGTTTTAGCCATACACAGTAATTATTATTATGTACACAACAATATGAAATCACAGCTGCCTGTGCTTTAGCTGAGTTGGCCTTCATATGCATTTAATTCTTCTCAAGAATCTAGGATTTTATAATGTATTGGTGATGTATATGTGCAGATACAAACATTTTGTAACTAGCAGGTGGAAATTTTGTCAATGCACAGATTTTCTGATTCCCCCTCCTCCCCCACCCCAAGATTTTTCTGGTATGGCTCCCAGTGTGCCAATAACTACTGGGACCACCATGTTTATGTCATAATTGCCTGTTTATGTCATAATCTTTCTATTTATATTTTCCTCTCTGGATACTTTGTGATCTTCTCCAATTCTTTGTCTTCTATTCTACTATTGCCACATCAGTTATCCAACCTTCTTCTTTTTAATCACAATTAAATCTTTATCAGTTTGTATTCAGAAATCCCACAATATTCTAACCCAGGGGTTCCCAAACTTGGCAGCTTTAAGACTTGTGGACTTCGACTCCCAGAATTCTCCAGCCAGCATAGCATAGCTGGCTGGAG
>WNWU01000020.1:9231372-9243279 GCA_012654045.1 Ptyas mucosa
CTCCAGCCAGCTATGCTATGCTGGCTGGAGAATTCTGGGAGTCGAAGTCCACAAGTCTTAAAGCTGCCAAGTTTGGGAACCCCTGTTCTAACCTGTTCGTTCTTGACTACTTTCTCAACTTTATGTTCCATCCAACTGTTCATTACTGGCACATGATAATTCTTGCAGATGTTCCAGTGAACCATTTTGGCAACTGTGTTATATTGTTTATAATCAGTTTGAATGATATTGTTGCATCAGTTGAGTATAGGACCTAGTGTTTCTTCTGCCTCTTTGCAGATTAGCTAAATTGACTGGGCTAATATTTAAACAAAATTCCAAATATCACAAACTTACTTTAACAAAGGCAAGATTTTAGATTTATAATTTCAAACTTATTTATTTGAATAAGAGAGGAGTTAAATAGTCTGGTAGCAACCACAGTTAAACAAGTGATCTCCATCCTGGCTTTCTCATTGCTTCTTCTGAACAGTGAAGGATGTTGATATAAAAAGGTCCATGTTTCATGCAGAATTAAAGTATCCCAAAATAACAACAAAATATCTACAAGTAGAACTATGCAAATAGCCCAGTATTAAGGATCTGTAATGATGGATTTTTCTTCATAATACATTCTTAGAAAATATATATATGCCTAATGTTCTATATATATTCTATTACTATTCATTTTTTAAAAGTACAACTTTAGCATACATTTAAAAAATTCTGTAGCAGATTAAAGTAGTTATAAAAATATACAGTAAATGTAAGAGAAAAGGAGAATAAAACAGAATTAAAGCACTGATTGAAACATGATTCACAAATATTAAAGGTGACAATAGCTAGGGAAGGCCAACACAAAGACTTATTTTAAGATGCATAAAATATCTGGTTCCTTTTACTGATTACTGCATTTTTATTTGGCTTTTATGCTTTTATGCACCCAGTCATTCTGAGAGTGAGATAGGAGATATCTACAAATATCTGACAAATAATTCATAGCATAGGTTTCTCAAAGTTAGCAATATATAATTAAAGAAGCATTCCTTTACCCCATATAGTGCAATTATGCTGATTTAAATAGTCTCAACAGTAATAACCATTGTTTATAGGAATATGTAGGAAAAATTGTGATTGATTTATGAAATATGTCAGGTAAGTAGTTCCTTATGTGCTCTAAAGCATTATTTTGCCTTTAAATAATTCAGATTTCAATAGAAATTCTAAGACTACACATGACCAAATCTAGAATCAATCCATTCACGTTTACCTTTTCAGACAATTTGCATTTGGAAAAATGCTCAAAATCTTCCTTTGAAGGTATTCCTTCTGCTGTGATTCTGGTGTTTCTTTTAATTTCATTTCTAAAAAATATCCTCTGCCAAATTTAGTCTTGAGATGTTGAACTGTTCCAATGTATCTATTTGTTAGGTGCGGAAAAGATTAAATAGATAGATAATGAATTCAATGTTCACAATCATGTTTTAAGTTTCATTTTTGTAAGAAAAAAAATTAAGATGCTAAGGAAATACCTTAATTTTCCAGATACCAAGACAGCCACACGATCACAAATTGCCTCTGCTTCTGCCATATAATGTGTTGCCAGAATAGCCGCTCTCTCTTTACTTTTAAAGGCTGCTCGGATTGCTTTCCTATACAAAATAATGCACAACTCAACAAAGAAAAATAGGTTCCTTAACTAAGCCTGTAAATGGTCTGATTTTAAACAACGCAATCATGTGTAATGATGTAAAATCATCTCCTGGCCCCTTCACAAACTTGGGCTTCCAAGGAAAGGCAAAAGTTAGCACTAAACGTTTGGTTTTCTGCACCATCTAGAATGATAGAGCTACCTATGAAATAGATGGACACATATATAATAATCTTTGCTGATTTCTATGGAGGGCCTATATGTCTGTATTTGGGAACATTTTAAAAAACTCTGTAGATGAACCAAGAAGTGACCTGTTCACCCATTTAGGAGAAAACTATTCTTATTTCTCTTCCTCCTTCTTTCATCTTTCTTTACTATTATCTCCCTCATTTCCCTTTTCTATTCCATTCCATTCCATTTTCTATTTTTTTTTTCAATCTGTGAACTTTCTATTCTCCTGAATCCTGATCTCTTTTCTTTCCCTGAAAGTTTAATTAAACGTCTACAAGATTTAAACTTTGATAAATCCTTGAATAACAGTTGAAACTCTTGTTTCAATAATCAAGAGAGACTTGATTATTGAAACAAGAGCTTAGAAAGCCATGATTTTGATAGTGAAAGGATAATAGGCTTTACAAAACACTTATGTTAAATTACAATTTAAATTACACAAAAAGCAACACAATATTTCCTACCAGTACTATGGGAGGCTACTTACCAGTGGTGGGTTGCCCCCGGTTTGGACCGGTTCTATAGAACCAGTAGTAAAACCGGCGGGAGGCTCCATGCACTGACCCTGACGTCATCAGAAGTGATCTGCGCATGCGCAGAAGCTTCTGCGATCCCGTTGCGAACTGATAGCAAAGGTAAGTAGAACCCACCCTTGCTACTTACCACATGTGCTGTATTGCTATAGGGTCCATACCAGTGGATGGCTCATCCAATAGAGTGATATGAGGATTACCAAGCATACTTAAGGCAAAGCATAACTGAAAAATAAAGAATCAGAAGTGATTACTTTGCTGTCCATTTGCTTTATTTAACACAACTTGCGCCATTATTTTTTAAAAATAGAAAATACCTTTCGTTTGACTCCTGCACCAAGTTTTTTCACTCTCTTTTGTAGATGTTCCTTAAGGTCAAGTGCTTTGGAAAAACTGTAGAAAACAAGTGTATTTTGTAGTCTTCAAAGAAGGGTATTAATAAAACGTTAAAAATCTGCACATTTAAGAAACTGCAGTCTGACTCATAAAAGCATAGAACATTATAAAACGAGGGACATGTAAGATAGCATAACATATTTAATTAAAATATTTTCAACCCCCACTTTAGGACATAAAACTTTCCCAGTAACTAACAACATAAAAATAATCCAATAAATGTAAACATTAATAAAAACCAGTGATAATAACAAAACATAGATCACCAAGAAAGTTTAGAATGAAAAAAAAATTCATCACAACCATCAACATTTCTATAAAGAGAAATTGGGAGAGAGGCAAGAAAAATAAATGAACACTGGGCATTTTTCTTAAGGCCGATAGTAATGGGTTTTGAGAAGTATCACTATTTTGTGCAGTCCGGAGGTATGGGGCCACATAATTTTTTGAAATACCTTATAGCTGAAATACATGAATCTACATTTTTTAATAGTATAGAAGCCAGAGTAATATGTTTTCAATTTCTCATCAAGTATAATAAATATCAGACATGAATACCTACATATACTTCTTTAAAATTCTCATATAGTGCTGTTTCCAAATATTTCATAGCAGCAGTAACTATAACCCACAAGCCCCATTTTTTGTGACTTCGCTTTTGAAAACTTCAGCAGGAAACTGCAGAACATTGGTAGCAAGATTTTCTGCTCATTTTGGTTGGTATTAAGTCTAAAGGCAGGATTTATATATATTTATTTCCATCATATGTGATGAAGGACCTGGTATTTTATTGAACTCAAATATAAAATATAAAGTAATTTCATAGTAATTACTGGAATTACATCTATCATGGTTAGATACACAAGGTTTTTTTTGTTAATAATTAAAATGCTTTTGTTCAAGGAAAATTATGAAATATATGTACAAGAATGAAGAAACTGAGATATTCTTGGTAATAAAATAATAAACTGATGGTATGTGCAGGCACCTTGACTTGAGTTAATCTGTTGCATACATATTGATATTGAACTATATGCAACTGAAGTTGATATTGAACTATTGCAGCTGAACTATTCTCAATAAATAAATATAAAATAATAAATATAAAAATTGAAATGTGCCATTTTTTAAAAAAAATAAAGTCATTATTTGGTGAAAAGGCAGGTAATAAGTAAATAAATAAACAAAAATACTAGATGTAAATAAACAGCCAACTATGTTAGAATCTTTATAGCATTTATAAAATATTAATATAATCAGTATCTTCAACAAGATCGTGTCATTGCACAATAAGAGAAAATACAATTTATGTATACAAAAATTAAATACTTGAGATTCTTACCATTTTATGACTTCGATCCTGTCACTAGGACTCATTCCTTTGATTGCTCCATAAATTTCAAAATGTTCTTGTAATGTAATATTAGGCCAAAGTGGGTTTGTCTGTGGACAGTACCCCATATATTTCATGGAATTATCCACTATATTTTCACCTAAACAATAATCTCCCATCAGCACCTGCGGATACAAGAATCTCTTCTCAGTATTCCTTCATAGTGTTTCTAATTAAAGGAGGTTGTGAAAAGCTGAATTAACTAAAATCTTAATGTTAAATAAATATAATAGACAAAATGCAACATTTTATTTTATCAAAAAATGTGTTCCAATGTAGTATAAACATTTATCTAGGAATTTAATTTCCAATAGTCTTCGTTCTTTATTTTTTATAAAATTGATTCATTTAATTTCTTATGTCCATTCCCATATTCTATTGTTTGTTGGGATTAATATAGTACATCAAATCTGTGCATGAAGTCACACAGAGGATGAATCCATATGCTCAAATATTGTCAACTGCAGGGATCTTTTCTATGCTACTGACTGAGCTATAAATCAAATGTATAGGCCACCTAATTCATGATGGCTCTGGGTAGTGTAAAAATTAAAAACACATTCAATGAAACACAAACAAAGAATGCAATAACTCAGAAGTTCATATGCCAAATACATTAGTAAAATTACCACCAAGGCATATATTCCTAAACCAGGGCCTAGGAAAAGAGGCAGCTTTTTAAAGCACCATAGTCAGGGCAACTCAGACCACTGGGGTGGTGGAGGAGGGGAGAGAGGGGAGATCATTTCAGAGCGCAGGCTCTCTGAAGAAATGCTGCTTGGGTTCCATAAGTTGGCACAGTTTTGAAGATATAAATATTTGGTTATCCGTATGAGGTTTAAGTACTTTTGTGCTAGTTAGAAGTGAAATATGTACTTCAAGTGATATTCTGTCATTAACAATGCTGAAATGCATATATTTCAATAAGAAATATCAATTTCCTTTGCCTAGAAAGTACTATGAATCTTGTGGATGGGAACTCAATAGCGACTAATAAGCAAAAACAGTGAAAAAGAGTGGATACAAAGATTTGATCAAAATTATATACTTGGCCTGAAGTTGGTTCAACTTCTCCTGCTAGAATATTAATCAATGTACTTTTTCCAGCTCCATTGGGGCCTAAAATTCCAAGAACTTCTCCTGAAAAAGAAGCAAAAAAGGGGGGAAACTTGTTTTTCTTTTCCCAACAAGCTAATTGTTTCATTTTTGACAAAGTAATTCCATAGTAAATAATTTAAAAATAACCTTTCTTAACACAAAGTGAAAGATAGTTAGTTGCCACTTTTTTCATTTTTCTTCCAAGGAGGAAATCAGTCTTTCCATCATATTCCTTATGTAAGCTGATGACCAATACTGCAGGTTTCTAAAGAACAAAAAGAACAAAAAAAATATTGAGCTTACACTGAATCAGCATGTATATATGAGGCACAATAATTCCCTTCAAATGTCATTATTTCTTTTAGTCAGTATGATTAACCAATATGTAGGAATGTCATCTGTTGTTGTGAGAAAGATGGACATTGTAAAAATGAAAATGGGTGCAGGGTATCTCAGGCCAGTCCCATTTGACATTTCTCTACATACTCCTGTGCCCAGGACTGAGAATGAGGGGAATAATATGGCTGGTTCAGGGATATAATCAATCCATGAAGATCAGGTAAATGATAAAGATCCCTTTGTGATTTTACTACAGGTTGCATTCTCTGATCCCTGGAGAGATTAATTCTCAGTATAATTTCTGTTTGTGTTAATAACTACAAATATGACCTAGCCAATTATTTCTTTTCTGTGTTATTGTCGATGGAGATTCTCAGTCATCCAGGTCATGGTTGCCCCAAAAGTGCTTTTTCAAGAGGCAAGTGGATTTTCTTTGTTTTTCCTTAAAGACGTTCCTCTTCTGTCTTGTCTTCAAGGAAAAACAAGGAAAGTCCACTTGCCTCTTGAAAAAGCACCTTTGGAACTTTCTGTGTTATTGTAAACATAGTGACATTAGGATGGGAGGATTAAGATAGTCTCATTTACCTCTTCACAGTCCTGGCAAGTTATCATCTCTTTAACTTTCAGCTTTTCTGCCATAACATCTTCATCGCCATCGTCTTCATGTGATACATCTAAGAATTTACAGGCTTTGAGCCGCGTAGGAGCTCTGGATAGGAAAACATATTCAATCTCTGCTTGTGGGACCTTTAAATAGACTGCCAAAAGATTCTATGTAGTACGCCAGACAGTAAGTCTGATCCTATGGGCAGCTCTATTGACCAAAGCTTAAGATTCTTGCTGCCAAATGAGAGTGCATTCAGGTGAAGGACTTTGTCATTAGGAAGCACTTTCTCACTTCATTGCAAGGATTCTACAATTGTGAGTCTTCTCCCACACCCTGACTCTTGGAAGGAGCCCTCTAAACGAAAACCATAACGAAGAGTGCCTAATCCTAACCCAATCCATATTCCTAGAATTACCAAGGGCTATTCTGCTGAGAAGTCAACAGAATGGATGAGGAGGTAGTCCTTATAGAGAAACAGCATAATAAAATCCCATTACCTGCACATTCATTTGTCACAATAGGAAGCATACTGCTGCTGGGTGCAAAAATAATCCACCAAACAGAAATGTGGGAGAGGCATAAGATGCCATGAGGGATTTATAAAAGACAGAGTAATTTTGGAAATGCAAGGAGGAAGGGAAAAGTATCTATATGAAAACATTTTGAGAAACATGGGTTTTCCTGATCAATAGTCTTAGCAAAGACAGTTCTGAAAAAACTCCAAATCCTGCCAATTTAAGAGAACACTCAAGACCAGCCTAGTCATACCTAGTAAAAAATATCTAATATAAATGGATTTCATATCTTTATGGACAAAGAGCTTCAGTGACAACAACAGTGTTCTTTTTCTCAAAGAAGCAATTTATTGTTGTCAAGTTTTGCTGATTTATTTTTTTTTAAATGCAGAATACTTGCCTGAAGAAAGGATCCACTCTCATTGATTTGCCTCCATGCTTCACCTCAAGGTGTCGCAGAAGAAAGAGCCAAATTATACATTGTAAATAGGGCTAAAAGAAGGAGAAAAAACAAAAAACAACATTAACACAGCTTTGCTCCAAATTACATTTAAATAATTGTGTCGGGAAAGCTTATTGCTTGCTGATTCCTGCTAAAAAAAACCCAACTCTTCTAATGTATGCTCTTAACACTGTTAAACACTTAAAATACTTTCAGTTCAAAATTCAATTGTTGAATCTTGATCAGAAAATGTGTATGAAAAATCTTATATTATAGGCTTTTATTCATTTTTTTCTTATACGTCATTTTTTTCTTATACTTCATTACCTTATTCCTAACCTCCAAACTTATGTTCTTACAAAAAAATTATAATAATATATTAAAAGAAAACTAATAAACTGATGGGAATCCTTATCTTTCCTTGTACCTTTTTCCTTGTTATCTGGATGGTGTACCTAGAACTATTTATTTTTTATTTTGGAAATTTATAGGGCGCTTCCATTTTTATTTTATTTGCTAAAAAATGTTGGACAATGTTTAAATATTAGAGTATGGTTAGGATAAAGTGTATATGTGACAGGTTATGGTTCTTGTGCTGGCCCTGAACTGAGACCCAGTTTTTTTCAGAGAGTATTAATTGAGAGGAGGCTTTTAGGACACAATAAGTTGCTTTTAAACACAGCTCCTAATAATCAGGATATAATAATATAAATCGATTTCTAGAATATGTTCTCTAAATGAGGATATATTTGACAGTAACTCTATCCAGAGCTCACCAAACTATGTAGCTTTTACATACCATGACTGTTCTGTTGAAGAGGAGTACATTATCTTTTGTTAAAACATATTGCGTATGTTGCATGAACTTAGAATGAAGAATATGATAATCCTATTCAGATTATAAACAAGAAAAATATAATACGTACCAAAACTTCTTAAAATGTATAAGATTTCCTGAATTTTTAGAAGAAAAAATAAGATTCTTACCGCTACTATTGAAACCAACAATCTTTCTGAACTTCTTTCCACTTTTTGGCCAATCTTCTTTGTCTCCTAGCAAGATAATAATTATTCCAATTATTTTTTCATTTTTTTTGGCAGATCATGAAGATGATTAATTTTTTAAAAAACCCTCTGACGTTTCAAAAATAATTCATATTTTGGAATACAACAGCAAGTCCTTTCTTGATTTGATTCAGAATTCTATTTAGCAAACCCAACTATTTTCCAAAACAAGCAGCGTGGACTGTAATTCCACTGATATTAGTGCTATAAAACTTGTCCATCGGAAAGTTCCTAATAGCTGAAAAGACATTACCAAGTGATTAGAAAAGGAAGTATGTGAACCCGGTGTCCATTTCAAGGAGCCAACTATAGTTTGAGCAAGAATCCCTCAATTCTCAGAACCCAAATCTGACAAAGTTCATTACTTATGGTCTCACGAGATGTAAGAGCATTTGTGAGATATCTCAAGTCCTCTTGTTCAGAGAATTATGAAGAGCTGGTCTATTTGCCAGCTCTTTTTCCTGTCATGGTCATCAGTCCTGTAAAACAATCTTTAATTTTCCATTTTTTTCCAGGAAGTCCAAGACTGTTTAATTCTGATGCCAAACCAGAGTTCTTCAGCTGTCATGGAACTCTTCAGTCTTTGACTGCTATATAACTCTTAGGATTCCTTCTCTGGATACATTTACTGATAACCTTCCTCCTCTGTCAACTGAACATTGGACACCAAGTAAGATGGGTCCTTAAAAAGATACGGGCATGTAATAGTAACAGTAACAGAGTTGGAAGGGACCTTGGAGGTCATCTAGCCCAACCCCTTGCTCACGCAAGAGATCTGTGAGAGAATGATAGGAAATTCTTACATCAAGGCTGTTCTTGCCCATAGCACTACAGATATCAATTTGATTACCATTAAAATGAAAATAAATTTTGATGAGGACTGCGGATGCAAGCTATATTCACTCTCTCAACACCTTGATATATTTAGCGCCTGCCTTTTTACATTTATTTATTTATTTATTTTATTATACTTATATGCCGCCCTTCTCCCAAAGGACTTGGGGCGGCTCACAGAAATTAAACAATGAAAACAATAAAAATAGCTACTAAAATAATCAATTAAAATCTCCCGTCAGATCAGCAAATTTGTTGGAAAAGCCATGTCTTCAGGTCACGGCGGAAAGAGCAGAGGTCGGGGGCCATCCGGAGCCCCATGGGTAACTCATAACATAAGTTATATCTTAGAAGTCTTAATTCTGAAATGAATAGAAGTAGTTCACATACAAAAACTTTTTCAATACAAAAAGTTGAGAAGCGGTCAGAACTCGTAATGGTGCTAATTGTGATGACCCGGGGCGTGGCACAAAGGCAACACAGCCAGAGAATAAGTACATGCCCTTTTATTTTCTCCAAACTTTGCCCCCAATGTCCTTTTACTCTCCGGTTTGAAGAAAAACTTTTCCACAAACCTGTAAACAGACAAAACTTCCAACTATACATCCAAAACGGCAAGATAAGGTAATTAATCCGGCAGGACAAGCAAGATAAGAAGTCCAGACTTGAAGTAGCATGGCAGTAAATCAAACCAGTTGGGAGGATGCCAGGACCTCAGATAAAGCAGCTAATACAAACTCAGTGTTTGTTCCCGACAACCACCCCTCCCATTTGCCTCTCCTTTTAAACTCCAGCTCCAGATGTATCTTGTGAAGGAAGTCAGGGCTCTCTCCTCCCTCGTAACCCAGGTTGCTCTCTTCTCCGTTCTTCCCTGCGTGCCCTAGGATGAGGAGGGGGTAGATCTTGGTCTTCATCAGAACCTCCTCTCCCTTGTTCTACCTCTCCCCTGTTCTGCCCAGCCTGACTTGGCCTCTCCCAGTTTCCTCTGCAGCCAAGAAAGCCACTCTCTCATTCTCTGTCAGCTGTTCCTCTTCCATCTCAGAGTCAGACTCCAACAGGGCCATGATGCTAATTTAGCTTAAAGCTGAACTTTGGATAAACCATTCCCCTTGTCTCAATTGTAGGGAAATTGCTGTTTTGAAGACAAATTATGGTTGTTTATCACAAGTTTTAAAATGCATAATATATATTGAAATTTAAATATAATGTATAGTGCTCTTTGGCACACTAGAATTCTGAATATTAAATTTAGTCTATAGTAAACTTACCTCTAATAAAGTCATCAGGCACCCAATAAGAGGGTAGATTGGAACGAAGATACAAAAGGACATGTGAATTATAATGGCTGCCGTATACCATTTTATAAATGCTACATCCGTAACAATAATACAGATCAAAGCTATCTGAAAGACAAAACAAATAGAATCATAATAAATTTCATGGGGGAAATATCAAACTAGAGTTCTTCTTGTCCCTATGATGTTCCACATTAATGCTGAAACAGTTGGGAATATCTTCAGAGCACCTTCTGACTCTTACAAAACCCATAGCGGTTTTAACAACTTTATCATGGTTTGTTAAAACAAACCATGTGTGCTCCCCATAGTAGATAATGAACTACAAGGGCTGGGATGGTACATTATGCAACACCTAAACTGGACATTATGACTTAGACAACAATGATTTGATTGTTTGTAATAAATGAAACTCAGAGAAAATAGACAGATATGCATGATGTTTACCACAGACTAAATAAGAATAAGGGCACACATGATTTAATTTTTTTAAAAAAGCTGAAGTCATGTATATGCCAACGTGAAGATGTATACATAAACAGAGAAACAAAATTAAAAATTTGAATAAATGGGAAAACAAATTAGGCTCTGCCAGTTTACTCACAGTTGGAAAAATGAATGACCAAAATTCTTTGGTGTTTTGTATACTTTTAAAAGTGAAAGAGACAACATAATGGAACAGAATTACTGAGGGTACATAGCCTATAATGCAAAACACCTGCAAGAAAAGAAATACATTCATTAATATGTAATTTTACACACGTTTTTAGTTTTTTTACAAGTTATCCTACAAGATAAAAATAGTGAGAAACTGAAGCCATTAAGAATTGTACAAAATGTCTTAAATTCAGAACTGTTTCAAATTTGTAACTTTATAAAAGTTCAGATTAATATTTTCTGAATGAAATGTTGCATTTGAAACAGGATGTTTTGATCGTTTGGAAGCACTTTGTACTTGAAACACATCCAGAATAATTGAAACAACTTGTTTTGAATATGAATCAATAGATTTTCATTTAATGCAACTGTTTCAAGCTTAAGACAGGATGTTTCATATTTAAAATTATTAGAATTTAAGAGATTCAGCATACCTCTTTGTTAAAGTGATGCTTTACCAGAAATGGGCATTTTTAAAAAGGGAGGGTCTGGACAGGGGTGTCAAACTCAAGGCCTGCGGGGTGCTTAGAACTGGCTCGCAGTGCCTCTGCTAGCAAAAACAGAACTCGCTGGCAGAGGGCTGCAGCAAGCTGCCCAGGCTGAAAACAGGGGTGTTTTTGCTAGCAGAGGGCTATCAAAACAAACTAAAAACAAAACAAAACGAGAATCCCCTTTTGCATTTGAGCATGCAAGAAGGGACAGGAAAGGAGAAAGGGAAAGAGGAAAGACAAAGAAAAAGAAGGGAAGAGAGCAAGGAAGGAAAAATAAGGAAAAAGGGGAAGGAAGAAGGAGAATGAAGAGGGAAGAAAAAAGAAGAAAAGGAGGAAGGAAGGAAGGAAGGAAGGAAGGAAGGAAGGAAGGAAGGAAGG
>WNWU01000020.1:9247871-9315292 GCA_012654045.1 Ptyas mucosa
GAATAGAATAGAATAGAATAGAATAGAATAGAATAGAATAGAATAGAATAGAATAGAATAGAATAGAATAGAATAGAATAGAATAGAATAGAATAACTTTATTGTCACTTTGAACGTACACTAATTGTCATAGTTTAAAGTGAAAGTTCATTACAACATTACTGATATCTCTTATGGCTGTTGTGAGAACTGACATCCATTTCTTTTATCTCTAATTAGCCTTCCTTTGTTCCCAGCTTCTGGGTACTTAAAGTTCCAAAATTACTGCCTCAGGTTCGCCCATCAACTCAGTTTTTCACTGATGTAAACCCTCAAGACAGAAATTTCCTATATTTAAAATCATAAATTATATTGTTATTTTCAACAAGTTACATTTAATTCCACACAGGACATTTTTATAATTTTGGGAACTAGTATGATCAACCAATTAAGAACAAAGTTTCTTATTTATATTTTTCATATCAATTAAACACTTGATATGGAGGATACTCAATTGAAGATACTTACACTTCTGATATTGATTTAATGTCACGATTAAAACTGTGAAAATGAACCTTTGCAATAACAAGGGCCTGCTTTCTCCAAAGAGACTTATTGCTTATTGCACAAGATTTTCTCCTAGATAGCATTAACAGGCTTTGCTCTAGTTCATCAACAGAATTCCTATTCATTTTGTCTTCAGCTTGCTCTAAGTTAAAAACGCCAAAATCTAGGAAATAAAGAAAAAGAAAAAAGAAAAAAAAGTTTATAAATTTATCTTTTCCAACTAGCTCTATAACTCTTGCCATTACATTGTTACCAACATTTCATAAATAAATAAATAAATAAACTTTATTGTCATTGTATGTGTATACACAGTATACACATACAACAAAATTTACTTGACACCCAAAGACCAGGTCCCACACACATAATCCCCAAACACACTCCCACCCACCACAATTCCCCACCCCTAAACCACCCAAACATCCACACAACAGACCAAGTAATACTGTCCAACAGCTCACTGATGGTGGCCCTTTAGTTCATTGATGAGTGAAATTATAGCTCTGGGATAAAAACTATTCAGAAAACGTGTGGTCCGAGTTTTAATTGTTCTGTATCTTCTGCCAGAAGGCAACAGTCCAAAAAGATTGTAAGCAGGATGGGAAGAATCTCTGAGAATCTTATGCAACTTCTTCAAACAGCGCAGTGTAACAGTAATATAACAGTGCTGATATATTTAATTAAATTAACCATATCCGCACACACTCAACGATATTTTTTTGAGAACATCACCACTATTCATGGGAGAAAAAAAATATACAAATCCACATACTTATACTCTTAAGGCACAATTCTCAGAAATAAATATCTTACTATTTTTTTGGAGTTTTAATAATCTTGTAAATTTTTTAAAGAATGTGTTTTGTACAGAAATCACCAAATTACAAATATTAATAAGATGAAATACACTTTTAATAATTCCATCATACGATAAATACCATGTGAAGTTATATAATTGATTCTTACCCCGTTGGTCACTTTCTGCTTCAACTTCCAGTTTGAAAAACACATCTTCTAAGGTTGAGGTAGAAAGGCCATAAGAAATAACGCCCAAATGGGAATGAGTATCTAGATCAGCAAAGAGAGCTAGAGGAAACAGAAGAAGAAAAAGAAGAATTATTTCCCCCGTAAAAAACCTTGGAGCACCATTCTTTAAGAGGAGCCGTAATCATTTTCTTCCATATAAAAGTAGCAAAAAAAGTAGCTTTTGAATGCTTTTTCAGATTATTTATTGATTAGATTTAGAGTTGGACTAATTCTATAAGACTCGAAGGTAGTCCTCGACTTACAACCATTCGTTTAGTAAACTTTCCAAGTGAAGTGAATTGAAAAAAGTGACTTATGACCATTTTTCACACTTACGACTGCTGCAATATCCCCATGGTCACATGATCAAAATTCAGACGCTTGGCAACTGGTTCATATTTATGACGGTTGCAGTATCCCAGAATCCTGTGATCACCTTTTGTGACCTTCTGACAAGCAAAATCAATGGGGAAGCCAGATTCCCTTTATAACCATGCTACTAACTTAATAACTGGTATGATTCCTTTAACAGCTGTGGCAAGAATGGTCGTAAAATGGGGCAAAATTCACGTAACAACTGTCTTGCTTAGCAATGAAAATTTTGGGATCAATTGTGGTCATAAGTCGAGGACTACTGTACTTAGTGTGAATTCCAAATTAGGAGTTTTGAGGACTACCTGTACTTAATTTTTTTAAAAAAAGAATACAACAATAGGAAACAGAAATCATATGCATCCAGAAAATGCAACTCTTCAAGGAAATAATATCATGTAGGGGCTCAATCCTAAATCAAGGATTGGGGAACAGCTACATTTTCAAAGACTTCTTGAATATCAACAAGGTATGCTACAACTGAAATGGTGTTTTTCCTGGATCCTGGTAAGTAATGGTTGGGAAACACCCAGCCATACAGGGAAGAAGCCTTAAACACGGGTGCTTTTCAGCAGGTTCTGGAGAACTGGTAGCAGACATTGAGTAGTTCAGAGAACGAGCAAATACCACCTCTGGCTGGCCACAGAGTGGGGTGGGAATGGAGATTTTGTAATATCCTTCCCCCAGGAGTGGGGAGGGAATGGGGATTTTGTAGTATCCCTCCCCTGGAGTGGGGTGGAAATGGAGATTTTGCAGTATCCTTCCCTTGCCATACCCACCAAGCCACACCCACCAAGCCATACCACGCCCACCAAGCTATACCACTCCCACCAAGCCATGCCCACAGAACCGGTAGTAAAAAAAATTAAATTCCACCACTGGCCTTAAATGCAGTATTAGCCTTGAGTCGCTGTGCAGCCACAAGAGGTCCAGAGCTGACCTCCCACCCCCTTAAGTTATCTATCTGTTCCCAGGATGAGGCTGGTAGTCTGGGTAGATTCCTTATTATAGACAGAATACAATAAAGTAGTGAGGCTGAATCTTAGATGTGTAGGTCCGGTTACTTGTGCCTGACAGTAACATTGTTTAATCAAAGGGATTAGAATGTGGCTACTCTGCCTGGCTTTACAGGATGGGCAGAAACTATTGGAGATATATGACATATGTCATGGAGGATTTTCTAAGTGGCAACTGTTACAATGAACTGTGAAGTGCACGTTACGAAGCAGTGGTATCCATTGCTTCATAATGTACCATGAGCATATGGCTGGATTCTGGGCCAGCTGCAAATTCTGAGTGGTCCTTAAAAGTGCCATGCATGGTTCATTGCAACACTCGACTCTGAGGTGATTAAAGCTTGAGTGATTGTCTAGAATCTCCTAATCTAGGAATGGGCACAGCTGGTGCCTGAAATTAATCTCTTCAAAGACCTTTCTGTTCACAGCTGCCACCTGCTCTTTGAGCAGGAGCTGCAAGTTGAAGAAAACCACAGACTGTTCATTGGTCTACTACCCCCATCCAGGACTAATAATGGAAAATTCCTGGAGTCAGAAGAGCCAGATCATCTTGCTGGAATTGATTCTGAGTCCGTTCCTCTCCATACAGACCCACACAATCTCCAGACTGAAACAAGACATTGGAAGCATCACTTGAGCAGTCCAGGGTTGAGATAGTGTACATAAACTGGGTAGTTTTGTTGAAACTCAGAAGAATGGAGCGCAATACGGAGAAGAAATAGTCAATTGTTTACTTTAACTGAAACTGTTGGGCTCCAGGTATGCAAAGTAAGAACAAAGAACAATAAACAGAAAGTCCCCAGGTTAAGAACGATTTCTCTTCCCAAATTAATGTTATTTGTCTTCTCTCCCCACCCCCACCCACAATCCTTAGTAACTCCTCATAGCCAAGGAATGTATGCACCCCACTCACATAACTAATCGATCACAGCTGGCCCCTCACAACTGTACCAGCACTCTCCCAGACTGCTCCTGTTCCAACAAATGGCCAGCCCCACCATTTGTTGCCTCAGATTTCAACTTCCAGTTTTCAATGGAGAAAAGGAGAAAAGCTGTACCTGAAAATCTGTCTGTATCTTTGTATGGTAAAGCATAGACAAGTTGCTCTTCAGTCTCCTTCAACAGACTGGCTCCAGGGATATGCTGCCTGATCAAGAACGCTGTACCTTCTGTGTTACAATACCTGTCTATTTGCATACTAAAGAAGATCAAACACATAGCAGGGATAAAAGCATTGTTGCTACATCGTGGATCTCACTATTTTTAAACATAAAAGCAAGATTATAATAGAGAATATGTGCTAGGATCTTCCCTAGTAGTTCATGGAGTATGTCTATAGTGATGCTACCTAGTTGCTTTAGTCTAGCAAGATTCTGTCTACAAGGGAACAACAATAAAGAAAAATATTCAGAAGTAACTCCATGTGTTGTTCTTGGTTCTTGGGCCTAACAGATAGGATCTATAGTAAATATGTTGAAGTTTCTTGCGGGTGGCCCTTTTTTCTCTGGAACATCATTTCCATGGAGGTACAGCCGACCAGTATCTTGATGCTTTCCCAAAAAACTAAAAATGTGGTTTTGTCAGGAGTCCTGGGGACTTCAAAATGGAAGTGGAGATGACCAAGTGATTTGATTGGGTTGCTGCTGACATGGGGGGATGGGATGGGGGTTTTGTGGAGTTTTATGTTCTGGATTTTTAAATGTTGTAAGGTGTTGAAGTGCTACAAACGGTGCTTTGGAGGTACATGGCCATGATCTATGAAAAATGTTCTCTTCTTCATTATAGCAAATCTGCTTGAAGGCTCCTAACAATTGAGTTTTCCTCTACTGTTTTTGTTTTAATGTAATTGTAGTGAAAAGTGTGCATTATGTTTTTAACTACAAACATTCCATTATAGAACCAGTACAGAAATGCTAAACTTCAAGAAGGCAGATAAATTCTGATCTATTCATATTTGATTGCTTGAATATTTTACAAATTTATTCAGAGAATTTTACTGTTATATGTGCAGCTCATACAATGGCAGCTACTTCATACTTGCAGCTGAGAAAATAGCATTATGACCTATGTAAAATTTCAAAGCATTTTAATTTTAATTATTTAAAATGTTTATAGGCTGCCGACTATTCATCGGTCCTCAGGCTGCATTACAATCTGCCTTTTTTATTAGGCTTGCTAATCATTATTGTCCTCCCAAATAACCAATTGTTAAATAACTCTACACTCTTCGTACATTTCAACCCTCTCTTTCGTGAAATAAAATTATGATGGTTCAGAAACACTTTATAAAACTTGGGTACAAGTAATGTAGTTGGTAAAATCTATTTGAAACAGGCAGTGAAACTAATAATACCTCAAACGATAGCCAATTCCCCATTTTGTCTTAAGGAAGAGAGAGGAGCCAAGACATTTCAGCATTCCTCGAGAAATCACAGCTTTCCGATCTAGAAACAAGAGTACATGGAATCTTCAGTTATTCTTTTTTTTAGACAGTAACCATCAAAGAAATATCTGCTGTATTCATGGGCTGCATATCTCTCAACATGCCTGCAACAATGTCTGCTTCATCCATGAAATGGGTACTGAATACTGTCACGGAATTGGCTTTTCTGTTTTTCAAGAGGTTCCAAACGGTTTGCCGTGAGCATGGATCCATACCAGTTGTTGGCTCATCTAATAGCAATACCTAAATAAATAAATAAATATATGTAAACACACACACGTGTATCATTAAGTCGTCATTTTGAACACAGCATAAATAACTTTACTACTACTTTCTATCAAAACATATGTGATATGATCACAAAATTATATGTGATAAGGATATAACCGTTATAAGAAAGCAATGAGCAAAGTAAACAAGAAGTTGTATACATTAATGTCACCCAAAGTTGAAACTCCTAATTTGGAATTCACAATAGAAATCACCCTATAACCCACAGTCCTCGAATTATGACCACAATTGAATTCAGAATTTCTATTGCTAAGAAATATAGTTTTACAATCTTTCTTGCTACAGTTGTTAAGTGAATCACTGCAGTTGTTAAGTAAGTAGTATGGTTAAGTGAATCTGGTATCCTCATTGACTTTGTCAGAAGTTTGCAAAAGATAATCACATGACTCTCGGACAATGCAACTGTCATAAATACATGTCAGTTGCCAAGCATCCAAATTTTGATCGTGTGACCATAGGAATGTTGCAATGGTCGTTTGAAAAACAGTCACGTGGCACTTTTTTCAGTGCTGTTGTATAGTCACTAAGCAAATGGTTATAAGTCGAGGACTATCTGTATCACTTCTACCATTTAATCTAAAAAAACTTTATACCAGTTGTAACAAAATATTTTTATTGTGGGCATATTCACACTTAAGATTTACAATTCTCTTGTTGTAGCAGGAAGTCACCTTTTCCAGACTGAGGTACCTTGGTTCTCTGACAGCAACTCTAGCAAATCCCATCTTTTCCCTCACTAATTACAATGTTATTAATTTCACCTCTGTTGACATTGTTTAATCCAAAATCCTCTGCAAAGGTGTCTAAGAATTTTGGAAGCAGGCTAAAAACAACACAAATCAAGTGATGCAAATATTCTATTGCCATTTAGGTTTTTGGCTTCCTTCAAATATTTCAGTGTCAAGACAATCCCCAGCCAATACCAGAGGAGCTCATAGTACCATGAATTCCTCATGGTACTATTATTCTTTTCAGAACCATAAGCTATACTAATGTGGTTATGAGCCTCACTGCAAAATGAATTTTGGAATTTCTCCACAGAGTTGAAATACTTAGGGAAAAAATGAGACTGATATCTAGGCACTGTATTTTTTTAGTTTATTCAATCAACTGATATATTTCTATATATGTCTGATTAGCAGGCCTCTGATGGGTCTAGGATAAAATGCCACAGCTAATTTGCAACAGCCAAATCACTGTGGCCAATCTGCCACAGCCAGCTCACTACGCCAAGTTACCATAGCACAATTCAATATGGGACAAGAGTTACACTAATATTAAAGAAATTGAATATTGGTGGAACAGAATAATTAAGGAAAGGATGAAAAAGGAGACACAAAATGAAATGTGAAAGATAAAATGAGCTGAGGTGGTGCAGTGGTTAGAGTGCAATATTGCAGCTACTTCAGCTGACTGCTAGTTCAGCAAATCAGCGGATCAAATCTCACCAGCTCAAGGTTGACTCAGCCTTCCATCCTCCCAAGGTGGGTAAAATGAGGACCCAGATTGTTGGGAGCAATATGCTATTTAGTATACTGTCTATTGGTGTAAGCCGCCCAGAGTCCTCGGAGAGTGGGCGGCATAGAAATATAACTAATAATAATAATAATAATAATAATAATAATAATAATAATAATAATAAATAAATAATTTTTCAATTATTTTAAATAATTAAATTGAATTGTTGAATTGTCCCATGGTGAATTGATCATAGCCATTCCAGCCTCCCATAAATATTGTTGAAGTAAATGTTGCACCCAGTCGGAAAAATAAACAAACAAACAAACAAACAAACAAACATTGTTGAAGTAATCTAATGTAATAATCTGAGTAAATTTCGAGAGAAAAATGTATTAAGCTAATGATGGTAGTTTAACCAACTAAACTATCTACCTAAACTAGTAGAGAAGCAAAATGAGAGTGATTTTATATATATACATATACATACACATTACACCCACACACAATAACAGAATAACAGAATAACATTTTAAAAAATTAATCTTCCTCAGGAAAACTACAGTATTGCTGTAATCACATTAGTTATCATGCTAATCTGCCCAGATAGCACTGACAATCTTTTGATATGTTGCTACTAAAAGCCAGGCACCTGTCATCGTTCAGTTATCAGAATTGACCAAAGATTACAAGCTAAGCAATCACTGAAACAACAATCTGTTCTCACCTTATACATTATAATTGCTATGGCTGCTATGTACTTGATTCGCTGTATTATATGCATTACTGTAAGCCTCCTATAATCACATTCTGTATGTGAGATGGGCAGTTACATAAATTGATTAAATAAATAAATATGGTCAGTTGAAATTATAATTTTGCAATGGAATTAAAAATACTTGGCTATTGCATAGATGTAAGATGAGATGAGATGGAAAAAATAAATGTTTTGTCCTTTTGGCGTTTACCTTTGGATCTCCAAGAACTGCAAATCCAAGTGACAGCTTCCTTTTCTGGCCTCCACTCAAGGTTTTTGCTTGATTATCTTTAAAGAACTGCATATCCAAGTCTAATAAAACGTTCTGAACCTTATTCAGCAGAAAAGGGTTTTAATTATGTTTATTAGGTATATATTATGTAATATAATAATAAAATATCATGCATTATTATGTTTATTAATTATACAAGCCTTTATACCATCCAATTCAATCTAGAATCTAGGCAGTTTAAAATTGGAAATGTTAAGAACACTCATAATAGTTTCACACCTTCTCACACTCAGCAATCAGCTGAACAGCTCAGTCAAGTGTTACCCTTCCACCAGAATTTCGTTGGAAGAGATTTTGAGATGCAAAACTTAGACACATACATGTACGCACTCAAGCATAGATATAAAACTTGTTAAAAACCAGAATTTGGTTTGATAATAGGTATTTCCTTACGGTGTCCCTAGTTTACAGTTTCTTTAAAAAAAGGAAAATATTATGAAATTCATCATTTCAAACCTAAATTACACACTTAATTCTATATTCTAATTTCCCATTAGAATATATATAAAAAAAATTTAGTAATCCAGGTATATGCATGTTAACTTTTTCAAAAGATACATATGTAAATAGGCTTCAGCTTGATGAATGCTATGATGGATTATAGTCTTGCTGCAAAAAAATATTCTTGGTAATTTTATTTTATCAAAATTATAACAGTGGGCACGGAATATAAGTGGTATTTAACTGACTCACCTCTTGTATTACATCATTGGGAGGTATGCCTTTAACTGAGGCAATAATTGATAAATTCTCTTCCACAGTTAATACATCAAAAAAAATATCTATCTGTTGGCAAACTCCCATTATCTTTCTTACATCTAGCATTTCATCTATTTCAGAAACTTGATATCCATATATTGATGCAAAGCCTAATTTATAAAAATAGTGAAGAGAGGAAATAATCATATGGCTAACAACAGACAGAATTCAGTGAAATAAGTATAGCTATCATAATACATTAAAAATTAATAGAGAGAAAGAGTTGTCTGCTATAATAGATTGCTCATGAAATACAAATGAAACTTTATGCATTCATATGTGACACATTTGACACAATTTACACATGCATCAAAGGGGAATGGGACATTATATCTTAAGCATTTTACATATGTATAGAACAACAAAGAGGATTTTAATGGGCAAGATTTTTCAAAAGTGGGCATAAAAAAGAAAAATGAAAACATTTTAACAATATATACCATCAGATGGTGGACACAATCCACAAAGAATATTCATCAAAGTTGTTTTGCCTGTTCCACTGTGTCCGAGCAATGCTGTGATCTGACCTTCATATATGTCAAAGGATAAATCTATTAAAAAAATAATTAGTAGGGGAATTATGTATATCAGTAAACATTGCTGCTAGCCCCATCATAAACATTTAGGATGTCATTGAAATAACATTTTATTGACCCTTAAGTGGCATATACATATATATTCAGCATATATACTGAACATAATTAAAGTCCTCGAAGAATTAACAAATCATGATTGCTAAAAGTTACTCGCCTAGATCACTGTTAACAAAGTGCAAGAATTCCAATGTGACAGATTACTGAAAATTAAACACTCTTACTTTTCAAAGCCTCCACAATTTCATCCTTTTTAACAAAAGATTTCTCAATATGGCTGATTCTGGAAAAAAGAAACCAGGCAGATGCAATTTTTAAGAACAGATACAATTTTTAAGAAATCAGAGCAAATTGTACTTTTTACATGCATGATGTTTAGCTGGTTTGGGCCAGAACTAAAGACAACATGGAAAAATGGAGGTTTCTCCCACTGAACAATGATATTTACTGAGAATGTGGCACTAGTCAAACAACTATCCAACTTTTACAGGGCCCCCCCTTGACTGACATGTACACAGAAGATTTGCTGCTTGGAAATACCCATGCCATCAATGTGGCCTGGTGTTGTGCCAGAACTATATAAATTTATGTTTTTTATTAAAGTTTTAATCTTTTCAAATTTAAATTAATAATTTTCTCTTTTCTAGTTCCTGCATTTCCGACACAAGATGAAATGAGACAAGACATGCAAGGAAGTCTCTTTCTTGATCTGGTCTACCTTGACGGTTGACATACAAATGCTTTTTATGGTGTTGTAGTAAAAGGGTATGGAAACCAATGCCAACCAACATCCAATATGGATTGTTTTCCCTTGGGCTATAAATCACCACAGCCCTATAAAGAACACACACAAAATAACTTCACATGGCAGAGTAAAGAATACTTATATATGAAAATTATCATATAATATTTAAATGGCAGATAATATTTATTTTCCACATTCCTGAACCTTAAAAAGAAAAAGTGTATTCAACTAAAGTTGCTCTTTATTTGTGGCTACATAAACAAATTACCCTGCTATTTTCCTTACATACAAAATATATATTAATTGGCATTGTGGATTTAAATTTAATCAATTTAAATTTAATCAAACTTAATCTGTCATACCTGATAGCTTCTTTTCCCCTAAATTCAGAAGGTATAGGTTCAATGACGTGATTGAAATCTAGATTTTCATTACTACAGCTCTCATACAATTCTTCATAATTTCTTGTTTTTTTTATCCAAAATGAGGGCTTTAAAAAGAAGAAAAAACTTCGTCGCAATCCATATGCTCCTGGAAATAAAGTACCCATATATAAAGGGTAAATATTTAATATTTTGGAGTGCTGAGGCAGTTCAAAAAGGTGGTTTTAGCCTATGTACGCAACAATGAAAATAAATGCTCCAATTGATCAAGACCACATTTCTCCCACTAGCTTACACCGTTTCATTTTTGAGCACTACACTTTTTTCCCCTCAAATTTATTCTCTTTTTAACTTTGCAAAACTAATAAGCAAGATCAAGTATAAAAGTAATTTGAAAATGTTGTTCCTATTTAAGACAAACTAAGAAATCAAAGTATAAACTGTCAAGCAGGGGTGAAATGTTCCTGGTTCAGACCAGATCGCCCGATCCAGTAGCGATCATGGCGGGTGGTTCAGAGAACCGGTAGCAATCACGTCGTGAGGCTCCGCCCACCCCTCAGTTGTTGTTACTTCCTGGTTTTAACCAAGAAGTAATGTGTTTTGTACCCTCTGCGCATGCGCAGAAGGTTTTGCTTTTTTGCTTTTAAAAGATTTAAAAAATCTGAGCTGCGCAATCGTCAGAGCCTCTTTTTTTTTACTTTTAAAAGCATTTTTTTACAACCTATTCGAATAGGTTGTAAAAAAGTGCTTTTAAAAATAAAAAGAAGGATCACGCGCCACAGCTGATCACACACACACACAAACACACCCCGCACGTGCTGTTCTACTTACTCCATGCCTCCTTTTGGTGCGCACTGCACATTGTGCATATGCACTGCAGTGCGCATTTGGTGCGCAGCGTGCATGCACAGCCAGCAAACCAATAGTAAACCAGTTCAGATTTCAGCACTGCTGTCAAGGCTTGCCAGCAAAAATAGTACCATAGTACATTTAGTTGTCAACAGAGGTGATTTTAATGGTCAGATTTATTTCAGTACTTAGAAAATGCACAAGATATGATTTAAAATGGTTAACCCTGAATAAGGTATATCTTCATTTGATCCTGAACTAGATAGATGACTTATGACTAGAATTCCAGATTTACATGTGCCTGAAGAGATTTAGAAGTATGGCACTCAGTCTTTATGTGCGAAAAATGTAGGCAGAGAGCATGTACAACTACTCACATGTCTATATAATTTATGTAGTGTGACTCTATATTTCCTTATGCAGCCCATAAACTGTTATCTTGAAATATACCCTGTTTCCCTCAAAATAAGACATCCCCTGATAATAAGTCCAATTGGGTTTTTGAGTGCATGGCAATAAGGCCAATCGCTTATTTCAGGGTTCAAAAAAATATAAGGCAGGGTCTTATTTTCGGGGAAACACGGTACATTTGAATGTTTATCCTACTGCATAAAAATTTGTTTCCTAATTGGCTGGATTTACACGATGAAACCATTCATAACATGATTTATTTTTGATTGTATGATATGAAGCCATGTATTGTGATTTGAAAACATGCAAACTCAGCCAATTTTAGTTTATACAGCAATTAACAAACAGTTTATACAACAAATACCATGGCTTAGCACAATTTGTAAATTAGCAATAGCAACAGCACTTAGACTTATATATTGCTTTACAGTGCTTTACAGCTCTCTCTAAGCGGTTTACAGAGTCAGCCTATTGTCCCCAACAATCTGGGTCCTCATTTTACCGATCTTGAAGGATGGAAGGCTGAGTCAACCTTGAGCCTGGGGAGATTTGAACTGCCAAATTGGAGGCAGCCGGCAGTCAGCTGAAGTAGCCTGCCGTATTGGACTCTAACCATTGCATCACCGTGGCAAATTAGTTCATTGTGTTTGTAAATAGTTCTCAACTTGCAACTGATCGCTTAGTGATCATCTGACATTATGATGGACCATCCCAAAAGATACTTAAAACCCACTTATGAAGTTCCGACAGCTGCCCACCTCCCAACAGTCACATGATCGCATTTCTGGTGCTTGCCAACCAACCTACATTTACAGCTGTTTACAGTAGGGGTGTCAAACTTGATTTCATTGAGGGCCGCATCAGGGTTGTGTTTGACCTCAAGGCAGGGGTGAAATTCAGCAGGTTCTGACAGGTTCTGGAGAACTGGTAGTGAAAATTTTGAATAGTTTGGAGAACTAGCAAATACCACCTCTGGCTGGTTCCAGAGTGGAGTGGGAATGGAGATTTTGCAATATCCTTCCCATGGAGTGGGGTGGAAATGGAGATTTTGCAGTATCCTTCCCCTGCTGCATCAGGGTCATAGCCATGCCCACCAAGACACACCATGCCCAAGCCACGCCCATAGAACTGGTAGTAAAAAAATTTGAATTTCACCACTGCCTCAAGGGGCCAGAGTGGGCATGGCCAGCTCAACGTCATTTGTGTCAGGGGCACCTGAGCACTCTGCCAGCAAAAATGGGCTCCCAAGCGACGGCCTCCTGCAACCCTCTGCCAATAAAAATGGAGCTCTGTTTTCGCTGAGAGAAGCACCACAGGCCGGTTCTTTGTACTTTCCAGGGTGGCCCTGGGGGCCAAAT
This sequence comes from Ptyas mucosa, assembly GCA_012654045.1. Classification (NCBI taxonomy): domain Eukaryota; kingdom Metazoa; phylum Chordata; class Lepidosauria; order Squamata; family Colubridae; genus Ptyas; species Ptyas mucosa. The sequence continues at coordinate 9,261,171 of WNWU01000020.1, forward strand.
CTAAGCACCCCGTGGGTCACACCTGGCCCCCAGGTCTTGAGTTTGACACCCCTGGTTTACAGCATCCCGCAGTCATATTTTGCTGGAAAATGCCATTTAATTCTGGTTTTCGGCAAAAATATCCCAGAATGAACAACGGGTTCCTTAACAACTGTGGCATTGGCTTGACAACTGCCACACAAAAAAAAATGTAAAATCCGGTCAGTCATGTGATGATCTGCTTTATGACTACCACAACTTAAAACCGCTAATGAATGAGCAGGTTCCATTAGGGTTGTAAGTCAAGGACTATATATAATGCCTTCTTCCTGAGCTTCTGTAATATATATGAAAGTTGCAGATTGTTAAACACCATGGATGCTCTCTCTCACTAAGACTAAGTTTCAGATTCAAAATGACTTCTTCCCTACTTAAGTACTGTATCTGAACGGTTATTGAATATATCTCACCATTTACATTCTTTTCCAGTTGTAATAAACATACCTGGAATCACCTGATCAAAGTAAATCCCTAGGAGTAGATACAGCATGCTATCAAGAGCCAATAGCGTAAGAGCAATAATTAGTGGATAAGGGCCGTGGGTTAAATGTGAGAAAACGGCTCCGTGTTCATAATCTTCCAGATGTATAACCTGCAAGGAAATGTGAAAGTGCTGTGGCATTAAAATGTTAAGGAAAAGTTAAGAGTTGCATAACTAATTATTAGAGAATGAGAGGGAAATCTCCCCCAAAATGAATTCAGATTGGAACCAGCAGCTACAAGCTAATGAATGCTCAGAAAATCAGACCTTACATTTCTCCTCTCCAAGCCTTCATTTCTGGTTTGCAGCTGACAATACAACAGAAATTGTGGCCAAGGCAGCAAAAAGGAATACTGGGGAGCGACATGTAATAAAGAGGCTATATATTTTACATCTTTCTTATTTTAAACTAAACTCTGTACCTACAGACACCCATATAACAAAACATGGCTGAAATATGCATTGTGATGTTCTAATACAAATCCCATCCTTTTGTATGTGCGTCCTGATATTGGATGCAAGAAGCTAGTTATAAGATTTCCATCAGGATATCATGACATGTGTTGTATCACTTGGCCCCTTTCCCTCCCACAGATACCTATGATTGTAATTTCACATTATTTTTATAATTTATGCTAATTCTCCCTCCTATGCTTCATCCCACTGCAACTGCATTCTGCTAGAGATGTGTGCTGGAAAAAACAATTTCTCCAGAGAAACTGATATATGGCTTCATATCATGGTTCTGGCACATAAAATGTACTCTAAGCAGAGAGAAAAACAGAGTGGAAAATTTTCCTGCCAAGAGGGAATAGCAGGAAAAAGGGTTTTTGCAGCTTGAATTTATAGCAAAACGAAACTGACTGGAAGTGACATTTATATCAAAAGCGAATATTAAAGCTCATGAAAAGCTACCGTATTTTCCAGCGTATAAGACGACTGGGCGTATAAGACGACTGGGCGTATAAGACGACCCCCTACTTTTCCTATTAAAATATAGGGTTTGGGCTATACTCGCCGTATAAGACTACCCCTCAATGTTGTCGGCGCTCCCGTAGCATCATCGGTCAGCGCCGGCAACTCAGATTCAGGAAGCTGTGCCAATCTCGTCAAGGCTGCATGTCGCTGATTGCTGGACCCAGCTGGTTGCTGCGCGGAGCTTCCCCCACCATCCCAGGCATCCAGGTGGATATTACCGACGCTCCGATTTCCCCAGACAGCTGGGGCTCGCCATCACTGGGGGTCAGCTGGGGAAGTCAGAGCGTCGGTAGGCTTATGCCCGGCGTATAAGATGATCCCCGACTTTTGAGAGGATTTTCCTGTGTTAAAAAGTAGTCTTATACGCCAGAAAATATGGTATGCCTAGATCTAAGGCAATACAAACTTATACAAACCATTGAACAGTTGATTCACTGTGGTAATGCCATTCATACAGTATATAGCATGAAAGCTTATGATATGAGATTAGTTCTTTTTGTTGAAATCAAATGCCAACTCACAAATCTCTGTGCAAATTTTAATTAAGATGGAATTAGTGCACAGCTGTCAAGGTTTAAAAAGACATGCTCATTTTAAAAATAAAATATTCATTTGAATTGATAAATCCATTAAAAAAATAAGTATTACGTTTATTGAATGTTTGAATCATGAATATATGTGACATGTATCAAAGTAGTATAAACTCCAGTGGGTCACAAATAACAGGCCAATAGAATATTTTACTAACCTGTGCAACCCCAACTAAAAATGTGCACTCACAGAGTGGACTTAATGACCACACAAAGGATTTTGGGAAGTCTTGCAGCAGGACGATAGTCACACCTATAGCACCAAAAGCCACAGTTGTGAAATACTGCGCTGAGCCAGCATTCGAGGATTTCTTAAAAAGCGATGTTAGCATAAATGCAAAAGAAATCTAAAGAAAAATAGAAAACACGTTTCAGGGTGCAAGAAATCTCACTTCAAAATGTCAAAATCAGATTTTTATATGTGGCCACCTATTTCAAAAGACAAAAGCTAATGTGTATCTCACACCTCACACAAAACTTCCTTACAGAGAGTAGGAAAAATGTGTAGGGAGTACATTGTTTACTGTCATTTCAGATACATTTCTGTCTATGCATATCTTATCCTTGAAAGAGAGGCAGTTTGTGAGCAAAGGCCCTATTAAAAACTTCCTCATTCTGGATGATATAATTATAAATTTAAAACATTAAACTGAGCAGTACTCAGAACTTAAACTGTGTACAAGTTTAGAACAGAACAGAACAGAACAGAATAGGAATCTGGAAGGGACCTTGGAGGTCTTCTAGTCCAGCCCCCTGCTCAAGCAGAAGAACCTATACTATTTCAGATAAGTGGCTGTCCAGTCTCTTCTTGAAAACCTCCAGTTCTGGTTCAGCTTCCTCCACTTCTTACACATCAGACATGACTGTTATTAACCAGCAGCCAAAATGTGAAGACTAGTTTTTAGAAAGTATCAAGTAAATGTCTCCTACTGCAAAGCTTGGACTGCTGTCTTAGATCACTCCTACTAAGATAATGGAGAGGCCTTAGTGCTGGGGCAGGTGGATAGCATACTGAGATACCCACTCTTGTTAAGGAAGGGCTTTCCCCCTGGACAAATAGCTTGCTTTTTTCATAACTATGCAATTATTATTGGAGAACATATTTGTTTAGTGAGGCTTAAACTCTTTTCTGTATACACATAATTTTAATATGGCTATGTTAACACATTCTAATGTTATGTGCATTATTATGATGCAATCTAGGTTTTTGGATTTTTGCTTGTTTCATTTAGGGCCTTGATTGGTTAAAAAAAATATATGAGGGATTTTGTTTTGCTTTTTGCAGCTTCATTGTCTGGCTGTACAAGGGAACAACATTCATCGATATAAATAGTACATAATACTCGCTTTGCCATATGGGTAAATTACCATGATATTTTTGTTTCCTATTTTGACTAAAAGTACAGGTAATTCATAACCGATTACTCTAATAGAGCCTGCCCACTATGGTTATAAATAGCGACAGCATAAAGCAGGTCACCCACATGACTGACTCATTTTTTTATAGCAGTTGTTAAGCAAATGCCACAGTCGTTAAATTAACCCATTTTTCGCTATGGGGCACTTTTGCCAAAAAATTTAAGTAAACATTCTAAATCACTGCCTATGACTGAGGGATGCCGCAAACAACTGTAAACGTAGGCTGGTTGCCAAGTCCCAAAATGCAGTCACATGACTGCAAGGGTGGTTGTGGCTTTAGCTGTCAGAACAGGGTTGTAAGTACCTTTTGGGGGAAGTCTGTTGTAACTTTAAATGGTCGCTAAGTGACCAGTCCTAAAATGACCTGTAATATTACAGAGTCCTTTCCAATAATTGTTTCTTAACTGAATGGGTTTTTCATAAATGGGCATTGAGTAGTAATGGGGTGTTATCCTTAGAACTGAAATTCTTTGGAATTTATTTCAAAAGGTTGTTTCAAAGTGTACAGGAATATGAATATAGATTTAGCCAGTGGTGGGATCCTGCCAGTTTAATAACCGGTTCAGTGATGCGCTGGGTGTGTGCGCAGTTTTAACAAAACTAACCTTCCACGTTACTTCTGGAGAGTAATATAGCTGAGGTGCGGCAATCTGCTCTGCTGCGCGAATCATCTGAGAAGATAAAGGTAAGTAAAGCGCAGGGGCGGGCAGGCCCACCTGATCATCGGAGCAAACCGGTTCACTTCCAGCTGATCGTTGGAGCTACTGGTTTGCCTGAACCGGTCTGAACCGGCTGAATCCCACCCCTGGATTTATCTATATTTCTTTAAAGCAGCCATGGCTTTTCCCAGAATTATGTGATAGCCGCAGAAGACAGTTCCAGGATCCTGAGTTGTGAATATCTTCTACATTCTCATTCCTACGTGTTTCAAAGCAACTTTTCTGATTATTTGGGAAGTGTTGAATATCCACATATAATACTGTTCCTGATTTGGCAGAATACTTATGGATGATTTGGATAATTACCCATTTTCCTGTGCTGTTCTTTGTTTAAAACAATGCATATGCCTGAACTACACAAGTTCCTGGCATATATCCTAAATGTAAATGTCTGAATTGTTGGCTACCTTTGTACAAAGATCATAGAATTATTCCCTAGGAACATCAACAGCCAGGTGAACTCACACTTGTTAACACAGTATCCACAACAGAGTGACAAGGAGTGCATTCACACACAAATATACACACACACACACACACTTACGGAGGATATTCCATATAGGAAAAAAAGAAGAAATATCACAAAGCTGCTACTTTGAGGAAAGAGTGAAGAGAATGTTGCAATGATCGACATGAGAAAGGACATAACAAATATCAGACTGGAGTATAGCAAGACCCAAGACAGCCTAGAAAAAAGAAGCACAAAAGAAAGATTCGTGAATTTAAAGTAACCCATGCAAATTATTAATTTGAAAGAAAATATTCAGGGCAATGAATAGGGCCAGCGCTTTCAGAAGTTCTTACATGAAAGAAATAAAGCAAAGAAACATAGAACTGTAGCAGATATTATAACAGTACAAAATAATTGCTATATCTCTCGTAACATATTAGATTAATTAAACTTCAAAAGAAGATAGTTTTCTATTAAGTATTGGCTATTAATGGGTGGAAAACAATTAATATTAGATTTATGGGGGGTTTTTTAGTGGAAGGAATATAATTATTCACAAATATTATTTTAATGAAAAGGCTGTACTATTCCAACATGTTAAAATAAATTGTTTTAAAATTCATCTAAAAATTACTGCTTGAATCTGAGATTTATCCTAAGGCTAATATTATCTCCACAGGAAGAGTTTTCCTCTGGATTCCACCTTGCCTCCTAGGTTCCAGTCATTCTCCTTTTATCCTCCTTCCCCAGCTGATACTATTTATTTTTCTATTTCTATTTCTATTTATCAGGACAGAACCAGTCTGGTGTACGATTAAGGCATCAGGCTAAAACTGGGAGAGTTTGAGTTCTAGTCTTGCCTTGGGCACAAAGACAGCTGGGTGACTTTGGTCCAGTGACTTTCTCCCAGCCCTAGGAAGAAGCCAATGGCCAAGTACTTCTGAAAAACCTTGCCAGGAAAACTGCAGGGACTTGTCCAGGTAATCTCCATAAATCCAACACAACTAACAAGAAAAAAAATATTAACCACCCAACACCAATTTAAAAAACTAAATTTTCTGAAAAATATACAAACAGTGCAGTGATGTTTAAATTCATCTCTGGTTTATCCCTCAGTGACTAGGTTACCTTGAAACTGAGATCTTGTTACAATTGATTACGGTTGTTTAAATGTTCCTCCAGCAAATTAGTCAAACTAGGTTTAACATTTTTTTCTGTACTCAAGTTGTTTCATCTGCTTTTACTCCATTCTCACTCTGAAATTTTTACAGAATAGCAATAGCATTGGAAAATAGAAATTTAATTTAATTTAAAATAAATAACAAACTGTAGAACTAAAAAAATGGATAAGGAAGGAACAGGAAGCAAATATGGAAAATTGGTGAAAGAGAATGAAATAAATCAGAATGGGATTGTAAACATGTACCGAAGATGAAAGAAGCCTAAATTTTAGTTTCCATGATTTCATGAAAACTAGAAGCATGGATTGAACAGAACAATGGAGATAGTCCTCTGTTACTGACCACAATTGGGACTGGCAACTCTATCACTAAAAACTGCAGTCACTAAATGATGAATCCCATGACCACACCAGATTTACAATGTCACTTCTGCTACCATCATTAAGCGAATCACCATGGTTGTTAAGAGACCTTGTGTCTTTGACTTATCATTTCACTTCCACTTTCTCCATTAATTTTGCTTATCAAAAGTTGGTTGTGAAGATTGCAAATGGCAATCACATGACCGTAGCATGCTGTGACAATTATGCATGCCAGTTATGAACCACCTAAATGATAATTAGATCATTGCGGAAGGCTGTGACTGTCATAAATGTCAGGAGTAATCACAAAACTGTTGTTTTTCCCTCCAACTGTTGAAACTTCGAATGTTTGCTAAACAAGGCAGCCAGTAAACAAGTACTACCTATACTTTGGACAGCTATTTCAAAGACATAAGGGAAAAAATTAGGCAAAGAACTAAGTTGGAAAGATGCTGATTCCAGAAAAACCTGTAATCAATTAGTTTTTGAATTTGTTACTCCGCAATGTTTTAGACGAGCCCAATCCAAATTACAGAGAATTACGGTACATTATGGTATTACAAATGATGAAAAGTATCTGTACTTTAAAATCCCTCATGGTGTCCTACTACATAAATGCTTTGCTGTTCCTGCCTATAAGCATCGAGGTACAGATGTTTTTGTATGGAGGTGATCATCACAAGATGTTGATATGATTTTGTAACTATACAATTTTTAAAAGAAGTTAATAGTGTTGTCATTGTTAAATAAATGTAGTCATGGTCAAAGATGACATACAGGTAGTCCTTGACGTACCATCACAATTGAGCCCAAAATTTCTGTTTGCTAAGTGAGACATTTGTTAAGTGAGTTTTGCCCCATTTTATGACCTTTCTTGCCACAGTTGTTAAGTGAATCACTGCACTTGTTAAATTAGTAACACAATTGTTAAGTGAATCTGGATTCCCCATTGACTTTACTTGTCAGGAAGCTGCAAATGTGATCACATGACCCCTGGACACTGCAACCATCATAAATATGAGTCAGTTGCCAAGCATCTGAATTTTGATCACATGACCATGGGGATGCTATAATGGTTGTAACTGTGAAAAATGGCCATAAGTCACTTTTTTCAGTGATGCTGTAACTTCAAACTGTCACTAAGTGAACTGTTGTAAGTCGAGGACTATCTGTACTTTTGTGTAAGAGAGCCTGAAGTACAGATTAGGATGCTTCTCTCATGATCTTCAACAGCCTTGTATAAGCAAAAAGATTCAATATATCTTGCATCACCTTTCAAGAAATACTCTACTTTTCTTAAACTACTATTTCCAAACATTTTTTTCTGTTTTGGCATATATTTGAATTTTATTACATTCTAGTACAGGGGTGTCAAACTCAATTTCATTGAGGACCGCATCAGAGCTGTGGCTGACCTCGGGGGGCTGGTGGGCATGGCCGACTGGGTGGGTGTGACCAACTGGGTCAGGGGTGGGTTCTACATTTTTTTACTACCGGTTCTGTGGGTGTGGCTTATATTGTGGGTGTGGCTTGATGGTCATGTGACAATTCTTTAGGATTTAGCAGAGGTACTGGTCTACCAGGCTTTTAACTGCTTGCAGAGCTGTACCGGTCTACTCATTTGTTTTTGGAGACACTGGTCTACCCATTTATTTTTGAGGCACTGGTCTACTCATTTATTTTTGGAGGCACTGGTCTACCATTTATTTTTGCAGGCACCGGTCTACTCATTTGTTTTTGGAGACACTGGTCTACCCATTTATTTTTGCAGGCACCGGTCTACTCATTTGTTTTTGGAAGCACCGGTCTACCACCACACTGCCTTTTAACACTGATCAGCTGTAGGGCGGCCCTTTGAAGCCCTGCAGCAAGGGTTTAAACAGTTTTTTTTCCTTCTAGCCAATCAGCTGGGACTCAGGAGGCAGCAATAGATTGGGGGTGGGGCCAAATAAAAGGTAAGAATAACATGAGGGGGGCTGGGGGGGGCAGAACCGGTTCAGTGACATCATATCATCACTGCTACCGGCTCGGCAGAACCGGGAGGAACCGGAAGGAACCCACCACAGAACTGGGTGCGTGTGGCCAGCTTGACGCCACTCCCCAAACTGCTGGCATGTTTCCTTTTCACATTGGGTAGACCAGGCTGAAGCCACGCTGGCCTGATCTTTCCTCTTTGCATTGGGTAGACCGGGACGGCCCCACAGGCCAGATCCAACCACATCGTGGGCTGGAACTGGCCAGGGGGCTTTAGTTTTACACCCCTATTCTAGTAGCATTAAAAAGTTATAGATTTAATTTATACAATCATTAACCATATCTATTGTAGGTTAACAAATATTATTTCAAAACAGCAATTGTTAACTCAAAAGAACTGACTCCTATTTGATAGCTAAAGCACAAAGGAAAAACTCCAGTTGTTGAAAATTATTTAACACATTTGGAAGAAAATATATAAATAGTAAATAAGAAGTATTTAAAAAGATAAAAGCACAGAAATAACTAACAAACAATAATATAGCAACACAATCTAGGACATATACATACCATATTCACTCAAAACAAATTCTATTTTGTTATACAAACATTGTCCAGAGCATTATATTTAATTAGAAAAACTGTTATACTCCAATGTTCTAGTCAACATGTGAAAAGAACTGGAGAAGGTATTATTTTTACTTGTTTTATGTTTGAGATTTTTGGACAAAAAACTCTATGCCAGTTGGGTGACTTTGGGCAAGTCACTCTCTCTCTCAGCCCAATCCACCTCATAGAGTTTTTGTTATGGGGAAAATAGGAGGAGGAAAGAGTATTAAGTAAGTTCACCGCCTTGAGTTATTTATTGATTAAATAAATAAACTCACATACCAAAATGCCGTGTCTTGAAGTCCCATCACTATTAAAAATTCTTTCAGTTTCTTCTCTTTTTCTGTCATGATATGGATTGTCAAATAATATCCAAATGGCGAAAAAGCAATCACTAAGTAAATCAGAATGACTCCACGAAAAAAATAATCGATTTCCACTGCAGCAGATTTCCCCATTATGACAACTTCTGTTTCCTCCAGGCCTTCCAAAACGGAATGATTGGTCTTAAACTTTGGGGCGGGAAAAAGGAAAAGTTAAAATAAGTTGAATATTACCAGAGCTCTTGCAGATTGTGTCTATTTTCAAAATCAGAGATAAGCTTGAATATATCAATGGGGAAAATCCAGTCTTGTCCAAGTAAAAATCTGATCCTGACAGCATTTCTTCCTCCTGTCTACAACCTCACCCACTCTATGCTTTTTCCGGTCTGCTATTCAGGATTCCACTACCATCTCAAACAGGTTGATTGACTTATTTCAATTTATATAGCCACCCATTTCAAGTTCATGACTCCGGGCAGCTAACAATATTAAGAGAAAAATATGAAAGCATAAAAAATACAGAAAAACAAAAACAAAGCATCAGCCGAAGTTAAAAAAACAACCAGAAACATCAGTTACAAGTTAACATAACTAATCAATGGGTTCAGCCCAGTGGTGGGTTGCCCCCAGTTCGCACCGGTTTGCACCAGTTCTATAAGCTTCATCAGAACACTTCTGCACATGCGCAGAAGAGCGCGCGAGCGACCCTGTTGCGAACCAGTAGTAAAGGTAAGTAGAACCCCCCCTGGTTCAGCCCCACCTCCTGACTCCCAGGCCTGGTAAGGTTATACATTTGGCAGGGGGGGGCAGCACTCTCTCTTTTTTCTATCAATGGAAAGATTACTATCTGTGAAAAAAAAAAGCCTTAGATTTAATTAAACAATTTGCTTTGCCTAACATATGAAACTTTAAAAGGATTGTTTCGTATCACCAATCTATCTAAAAATCAGTCAAGCAGGCCACTAATAATGTTTTACTATGATGGGACCTTTCCTACATATTTATATTATTATAAATATTTATATTATTATAAATAGCTCAATGAGGGCCAGTTTGGTGTAGCAATTAAGGCATCAGGCTACAACCAGGACACTGGGAGTTCTAGTCCCATTTTAGGCACAAAGCCAGCAGTGTGACCTTGGGCCAGGAAGGAGGTAATGGCAAGCTACTTCTGTGTGTATGTATGTGTATGTATATACTGATCATCATTTCAGAAGTATTTCCTTACCAGATTTATCAATGCCTTCAACAATAGTAGAGTTTCTAGTGTACTAGAAAATTTCTTTAAAATTCAGAGAGATACTTCAGAGATGTATTGCCTTAAAGTAGCCCATGAATAGCACAGTCAAACATCAAGAGATGGCCGATGGGAAATATTTTAGGACAATATGTATTAGTTATATCATAAAATGCTTTATAATTTTTTTGTTTTAAAATGTTTTATAACATTTGTCAAATTTCAATTACATAAGATTCATGAGTCCCAGATTTTGGATGTAGTCTATTAGTTAGCCCATTTAAAGTACTTGGTTAAAAAAAAGCTTGCCCTATGATGCCCTATTTCACCCAGTTAAAGGTTACACAGCAGAGAGTTTTAGTAGTATACAGATATTAAAGTTATATAGAACAGCAACTTTGTAGGAGCGGTTCTTTCCTTGGAAATGGAAACAAATAAATTACTAATTATTTACCTTAAATATTAAAACACTGCAAGTTTTATTAATTGTTTTGTAGGAGTCTGAGAATGCTCCTCATGGAGAAATCCTAATATATGTCTTCTCAGATATGAATGAATGCTGCCAATGTTTATATGCCACACTACATACTAATGGGGCTTATGTATCTTGGTTTAGTATGGTTAACCTAAGACAGTGATGGCGAATCTTTTCGGCACCGAGTGCCCAAACCAGAACGCATGTGCGCATGTACCAGAGCCCCGGAAACCCAAAGATCGGCTGGCTGGTGCACATGTGCACGCCGGCCACTTGGTCTTCTAGTTTCCGATGTGTGCATGCACCTGGCCAGCTGGTCTTCACGCATGCCAGAGTGCCGGAAAGTCAAAGACCAGGTGGCTGGCATGTGCATCTGCACCGGCCAGCAGGTCTTTGGGTTTCCGGGACTCCGGCATGTGCAAAGACCAGCTGGCCAGGTGCATGCACGCACCGGAAACCAAAAGAGCAGCTGGCGATGGCACACGTGCCCACAGAGAGGGCTCTGCGTGCCAAACCTGGCACGAGTGCCATGGGTTCGACATCACGGACCTAAACCATATTTTCTTACTATTGATTGTGAACTTAACCAGCTACAATTTATTCAATTAATCACTTTAATAAATAATGACTTATGTGATATATAACTTGTTATATACCAGCTACTGTCAAAAAAATTTTTTTTAAAAAACAGTACTATTTTAAAACTTCAAGTGTATAAAATTCTAAATTATTTAACATTTACTTCTATAATTGCTGCATCAATGCAGATCTGTAGTGCTGTAAATCCATGGTACCAGTATACTTCAGCTTCACACATTTCAAAAGACTTCGAACAACTAGCTATGGAAAAAACAGATTATATGAAAGAAAATATTAGCTTACTTTAATTGTTTAAATATGCTAAAACTGGGCTGTTTCTGTTCTACATTTTCAAATCCCAACAATCTGTGAACTCATTTTATCTCCCTTATTCTATATCATGATGAGATGGACAAATGCCCCAATGGATCTATGGTGGCCAATAATAATTCTAATCTCGAGAAATATAAAAGCATCTATTTAATCATATTACCATATTTACCCCTTTGATATGTCATCCCTTTCACCAAATTATTGGAATTTACATAATCTGCATGACCTAAAATCACATCCAATAGATCCTACTCTACCTATTACTGTTAAACAGTTTTATTATACTATTTTTATATAATAAATTCCTTACATTATTTCAACATTGCACAAAATTGGGCAAGATAATGCTCTATTTTTTTTAAAGAGCACATGTATCTTCATATACTTACTTTTTGATTCTAAATGGCTTGAAGATTCTGGAATCATTTGTCGAGGAACTCTGAGATGGTAGGACATAGAATCCTTAAAAATTATACCTATAAACTTTTCTGGACTAAGAAGGCTGGCTTCTTTCATTTCTTGTTCAGTTAGAAATTCTTGCACCTCTTTTCCTGCAAAACATCAGAAGCTTATATTATTTTATAATATATTTTATATTAAGCTTATTTTTAATCGGTTATCAGTATTCTGTATTTATCGTTTAACTGTTCACCGCCCTGAGTCTTTCAGGAGTAGGGCGGTATACAAATCTAATAAATAAATATAAATAAATATATATATATATATATATATTTTAATTTTAGGAGTGCAGTAGTATATGTTCAAATGTTCCACTCATTTGTGAACCCAGCAAAATAATAAACTATTCTATTTGTACTTACTCACCAGAGATAATGACATTTGCAAACTACATTGGAACTGCCACATTCTCAATAACCAAATGATATCCACAAGGTAATTGCACTGCTATTATTAATTCTGGGATCTAACATCCAGTTTATACATCTTGCAAGTTAGGAATGAACATTGAGTGTAATGCATGCAACACTTTGCGCTAGCCCTTTCAAAGTCAAGAGTCAAAACTTGGTGGTGCTATCATTTTTTAAAATTTTAGCTACCATTTTCAATTTAAAAAAAGCTGAAATAGGAAACAAACTTCTATAAGGCTTAATGCACCATATTTCAACTTGTAATCATCCCAAACCTTTCAGAGACCAATTTTTTTTCTTACAAATGCAACATACCAATACTAAGAATGCAATAATACTCATTTTTAATATGAACATAGCTAACATTTTAAAAATTATCTAATTTAACCTACTTCTTATTCTTAAAAGGGGTATTATTCTGTTTTTATTCACAAAGTTTGAACTGAATGATCCAACAATGAGCTTAAATTCTATCTTGGAGCAATAAAGAGCATCCTATTGTTTGTTTGGGATTTTTTTTGCATGTTTAAATTGCCAAAAATTGAAAGCAAGTTTTAATAATCTGTTTACATAGGAGAAAATAGATTTTTATGCAGGGATCACAACTGATTTGCATTTAAGGATTATAACTTCCAAAGGAAAAACAGCTTTTTATTTATGACAAAATACCATACAGATTCTTAGTACCTTCTGGGCAGTATTCTGAAAACATTTTGTGCATGATCTTTCTTGTCACATTAGTTACGGGTGTGTAGCCTACAATAAACTCAGAAACGCTTGTGCGATTTGTTGAATAAAGAACTGCATCCGGCATCCTGCCATGTCTTTTGTTTGGCTGGATCATGCTTATGATAATAAGCAAACCTAGTAAGGAAAGAGGGATGAGGATTTCCTGCATAGATGAGAAAAGTAAAATAGAACTGAGTAATAAACAATAATTTGCAATTATATTTGCAATAAAGTGCAGCACACACAACTGTAGCTTTAACTTTAATCAAAAACATATTTTAAACGAAACACAGATAAATGCAGCCTAAAATTCACCCATTCAGAAAACAGGAGGTATGGTAAGAGGGATTCATCAGAAAGCACCCATTTAAGGCAAACTGATAAGACTGTTCCCCACAAAATTCCCTGGAATATTTTCTATCATCCTGCTTGCCCATGCTTTTTTTTTTCCCCGCAGAGGGCCCAAAGGCATTTTTGCAGATGACTTTAAGCTAAAATTGGAGGCATGAGTATTAGGCATGTCTGCTGCTTTTAGTTGACCAAAATATGTAAAAGATGGGATTAAAAATCTAATAACAATAATAGTAAACTGATTCCTTAAACTCATTTTTTTCAGAGAAACAAACAAGGATTAAGGGTATTCATATATTATGTCAGCAATGTGGCCAACATAGCCCTGCCACAACCACTATCTTTGCCTTTTGTGATCCTTCTGTGAATATAACATACACACAACATTCAAAAGTTATTTTCACTGCATCTGCTTGAAAAAGAAAAGTAATGATATTATTGAATGCCATGTTTTAAAGCAGGGATCCCCAAATTTGGCAGCTTTAAGACTTGTGGACTTCAACTCCCAGAATTCTCTGGCCAGCTAGACCTCTGTTTTAAAGTTTTCTTTAAAGATGTTTCATAGACTTGTTCCTGAACCAGAGCATATCCAGAATATCACAAAATGCAACCTATCTGGAGGATTTACTTCCAGGAAATGCCGCTGTATTTCTGTAATGGGCAGATCAATAGGGACAGAGGAAAAATAATCCAAAATGGTACATTACATCTCTACTCTGAGATGTATATATAACAGATGAGCAACTTCAGGTACATTTTGCATATTGCATGCACTTATATGTATGAATGTGTGCATGTTTGTGTGTGTGTGAATGAGAGTATTGACTGTTGAAGTAAATACCGAACATGCCATCTTGTATATCAGAGTTAGATAATGCAATTAGCCTAGTAATTGTACTTGAAACAAAGGATTTCCCTATTTGAATGGGAAATCCTTACACCCTTGAACAAGATGCGTGGCCAGCTCCCAGTTTCATCAGTAAGTTGAGTTAATGCGTGAGGGAATGAGTAAGTATGGGTGAAGAATGCTCTAAAGCAATAACACTTAACTAAGTGTGGAAGTCAGTATGCTTGCTTCTTGTTAAAAGATTTTAATTGCTTCTCTAATTAGTAATGAGGGAAGGGAGTCCCACTGAGCTTCGTGTGCATGTGCTTTTTAAATAAACTCCCTGTCTTTTTAACAATGTTATATAACAATATGCTCTTTCAAGTTACCTGATCACAGTCATGTGTAAACTGTTGATCAAAGCAAACAGAAAAAATGTGTGCTTAAAGAGCAGAGTGATTGCCTAGAAGGGAAATTGAAAAAAATTAAAGGATAGTTTAGAATTTTTTAATGAAAAACTGTGCAAGAAGCATCATTTTCCTTCTAATCCTACAGGAGACCCTACAGTATACCATTTCGGACAAGTGGTTGTCCATTAAATGAAGCTTTGATAAAACAAACTGACTTGATGCTTTATCAGCTTCAGAGATAACTGAAATATATAACCTTTAAGCATCTCTGCATTTGAAGTAAAACCATCAATTCAATTTTATGCATTTCCCCAAAAAACATGATTTTTAAATATGATTTAGGGAATAAGTTAATTCATTCAAAAATCTTTTTCTGTGTTTAATGGGCTTCTCAAAGAATGTTTTGAAAAGGGTGGATATCAGATTTTTTTTTAATTGACATGGTAAGAAATGTAATGGTTGTCTGATTCATATGATTTGGGTCCATTTATGGTTTGTTTTTACTTTGTCATAACAAATATTAACATAATTCTGAATAAAAATATAGTGGAGATGTGATATTGTATTACACTCCTAAAATATGAAATGTTATTAATAGAATGCACCCGTATACTGACTCGCTATGTTTGATATAAATCATCTGGTTTAATGTTGAAATGAGGTTAAAATACAATACTTCTGAACAACTCACCTGAATACTAGTCCTTTTCGTCCGCCATTTAATTAGGCAGTTCTTATATAAAAGAACTCGAGTTTGTCGCCATGTTCCTCCTTGTCTTGGAGCCTCTGTAGACATTTTGTGTGTGTGTGTGTGTAGTCTGAAAAACAATGCATGCACATAAAATTAATTTATACCTTCCTTAAATGGCCAACTTTATATTTTTTCTAATTCTGCGAATGGTACTTTACTAAAACAGCAATGTAAGGTTTGGGAAAAAAACATTGTCATTCTTATTCGGCATTTTCTTATCATGGAAATGTTCAACAGAATGTTGAGAGCTTACGTTCTTAAACTCAACTGTTTATATGTACAGAATGTATGTATCACCCAGCTTAGACTTAGAATAACTTTATCATTTTGAATGTACACTAATTGGCATACATTAAAATGAAATTTCGTTGCATACAGCTCTCAAAGGGTCACCACCTCCAATATACACTACATAAACATGACAAAATAAATGAATACATTATGCAGTTTTTGTTATTAAAGAAAATATTTTGTACAAAATAAAAAGCTGAATACGTAGAACCTGATAGTCAACCTAATAAAAATAGAAATCCAATGCTTGCATTTATAATAAGAATATGAAATCACCAAATGCCTAATATAAAAGAGTTTGAGGAAAACAAATGAGGTGGATGGTAGGTACATTTCCAGGGGAATGGTGTTCCCCAATTAAGGGGCATCATTGCATGTCTGTCTCTTTGCTCTCTCCTTAAGCAGGGGCCTTAAGCATTCTCTCTTAGGTTGCATGCATAGACTGGGAAGCTTCAACCTGAAGTAAAGGGACCCTGAGGCATCATTGATCTGAGGTTTAAAGGCTTGGTAGATCAATACTGCATGCCACATTTTGTAGTTTATCTTTAGAGGCAAGCTCGTGTGGAGTGCATTATAGTAGTCTAAGCACATAGTGAAGAGAGTATGAGTTTTGTTGACAGAGCTTTACAGCTCAGGTCCAGACCATCAGATCTGTAGCAGTTAGGAGTTTCTCAATCTAAACCCAAATAGTAGGACAACAAAAATTAAAATATGGTATATGGAGATGAGAAAGAACAGTAAGAAACAACCAAGAGTATATTGAAAATCTGCAGAAATCATTTATCTGCAATGACACATTTCAAATCATGTTTATGGCAGAAACAAACAGGAATGGGGCAAATCAATTTGTGGTTGCATTTTAAGAGTGCATTGCTTGAAGTTCTGCTGAACTAAACTGCCCCGTCAAGTTTCATAGTTTTATGTTGAATCATATTTCCAATTCAAATTACTTAAGAGTCAAGGATAATTGCATCGTAAGATAATCTACTGTATATGCTACCATGCAGGTCATGAATGCTAGCATCTTATTTAGCAGCAATCTGTATTTTGCTTTCAATATTCCTAACTTCATTGATGGGAGCATGTCTCACACTGAATAGCTGCTGTCCAACGTTATATTGTAGCACCTACTGGGTAACTTCACTTTCCCTTATAACAGGCAAGGAAGCCAATGCACCCATCATTGCAAATCTTTCTCCATCATCCATGTGAATTTTCTGTTATGAACAGCTCTGGATTGATGGCAGTCTCCACCTCCCCTACCCACACCTTCTTCTCTGCTTTCCACCCATTCATCTTTTTGGGTATCATATTGCTGT
The DNA here is from genome assembly GCA_012654045.1 of Ptyas mucosa. NCBI lineage: Eukaryota > Metazoa > Chordata > Lepidosauria > Squamata > Colubridae > Ptyas > Ptyas mucosa. Next base: position 9,278,467 of record WNWU01000020.1, read on the forward strand.
ATTCTCACTGATCTATTCTTTTTCATTATTTATTTTAATCTATTATCTTTCGTTCTGTTTACACTTTTCCCATTCCCCCCCCCCCTTTTATTGCTGTAAGCCACCTAGAGTAGCCCCAAAGCAAGATAGGCAGCAAATAAATTGAACAAATAAATACCGTAAATAATGATGACAGGGTTGCATATAATTGTAATTATAAATGTAATTATCCTGAAAAGTAACTAAATCAAAACATATATCATGCATTTCCCCAGATAGATGACAGATATAGACAGACAGACAGAGACAGAAACACACGCACTATGATGATCTTGGTAGTTCTGAAATACCAAGGAACTGGATCTAATAAGACTTCTGAATGATAAATATTGTATATGACTTAAACACATTTAACACTCTTTTTCTTCAGAGTCCTTCCTACTAGCTTTATTGCAGCTGCCTCAGCCCCCAAACCAAACCAACCTAAATCCCTGTTTAGCTAAACTTCACTTCTGCCTCCTACCATTTTTTTTTATCGGCACTCAGTTAAATGGCGTCTTCGGACAACTCACTTTCACGGGAGCCAAACGTCAATGCATACTCCCAAAAGGAATCAAAAGGCAGAGATCACGTTGTGAGGCTCCATTCACAGCACCGCTAAGTCCTGTCCAGAACTAACCGCACCCCATTCACTGCAGATCAAGGAGGCGAAAATGTCACCAGGGCAGGCAAATCTGTCAAAGAACCAAGGAAAAGTCAAAAAACCAAAGAAGCCGCGCAAACAGAAAGTAGTTGCGGTGACTTTTATGTAAAAGAAACTAAAAGGAAAGTTAAAGAGGCCAGGATACGGCCGCAGGATTAGGACTGACTGGGATATTTAGGTTCCCACTGAACCTCACCTTGGGTGTTATTGGTACCTAACTTGAGTTATTCAGGCTCCGTACACCGCGCCTTTTATAAGGGCAGACGTTTCAGTCAGCAAGAAGCCAGCCTAAAGTAAATTTTTAAGGGCGCCGGAGAAGCAGAACGAAGCGGTGCTTATTTTTATTTTATTTTTTCCCCCTTCGCACCGCTTCGACACTCTTCAGGTTTTGCTTAGTCACGGCGGCGGCGGCGGCGGCGGCTGGGTTTGAAGTGGCGCCATTGGAGCAAGTGCCGGCCCCGCTGCACTGTGTCTCCGCGGCGGGCAAGCTGGAAGAGGGATGCACTCTTTACGCCGCCTCCCAGCCCAGAGGGAGGGGGGCAGCTCTCCCTACACCCCCCGCCCCAAATTGTGCACGGCTCCTCATCCTTCCTGACGCTACTTTTTTCCTCTCCCGCCCCCCACCCCCCCACTTTTCTCTCCCGGCTTCCTCTCCTCCCCACTTTTTTACATTACGCGGCGCCTGTTTTCCCGCGCCTGTTTGCTACCTCGGTCCGCCGCTTCTTAGTCCCGTTAGATGCGCAGCCGGAAAGCAGCCTTAAGGGCCACCAGCGGCGCTCCCTCAGCTGCAACGCCTCCTCGTCGATTCAGATTGGCGGACTGGAGGCCGACGCCAAAGTCGATCTCCCCCACTGCCCGCTTCCCCGAGCCGCCTTAGGGCGGAGCGCCTCCTTGGCTGTCGCCTTGGCTGCGGAGTTGCTGCAGGGCACGATACCGCCGCCGCCGCCGCCGCTTTAGCTGCTTGCCAGCACTGTGGGTGGAAATAACGGTAGGAACTTTATTAGGAGCAACTTTCTTTTTGGGAAAAGAGGAAAGGAACGGGAAAGGAAAGGAAAGGAAAAACGAAAACGAAAGGGAAAGGGAAAGGGAAAGGAAAGGAAAGGAAAGGAAAGGAAAGGAAAGGAAAGGAAAGGAAAGGATTAAAAGTGTGGTTTTGCCTCCAATCTGAGTCCTTAATTGCATCAGGATTCAACCTTAGAGGTGGTCCAGGAAAAGTCAAGGTGGATCCTTGCGTCTTGGCCCTACCCCAAACCCATGAACTTGGATGGTAAGAGTTCTGGGCAACTTAAGGATATCAAGGCAGAGAAGTGGCTTGGGGAGTGCAAAGATTACTTGTTCATGTCCTGGTCCTGACTCAAGAGCACTCCTTGGACAAGACCCAGGAGGAAGTATTTTTGAGCTGAGGGGACCCAGTGAGATGCTATCATTTCTGTCCTGCCCTGGACTCTGTTGACTCTATCCCAAACCAGGAACTTTCTCAGCTAATCTTGAGAATATCAAGAGAAAAATTGGACAAGATTAGGCCCAGCTGCACACAACTGTTAGTATTTATGGATGTAAATAATCTGGGCTTGGTATAAAGCCACTGGAATATTGCTATTCTATGAAAGAATTCATGGATAGAATTCTCCATCACAAAAACATTTCTGAATTTGATTTGACACATCTTCTGACATATCTTGTCTGCTCTTTCTGATGCTGCCATTTTGGTAAGTCATATATGTGCTGAATTTGGGCTAAGTTTACAACATTAGGGTTAAGCTTGACTATTATGGCAATAACCAGATATAAACAAGTTTTTTTAATAAGCCCAGGACAATTTAACCTCATATTTTCTAGGAAATAGGTATTTTCTGTTTTGCTGTGACTGATGCCATTTGTGAATATATGTATTCAAAATTTTAAATATAGCTATTGAGCTATAAAATATTGCAGATTTCTGGGGTGGAGTGATCTCATATAAAGGTCCCCCAATTAGTCCAATTTCTTTTCCAGGTATTGATTGTATATGTGTGCAGTACTATTACAGTGGTATCCAAGATGAGACTTGGAATCAACTCTTACATGTTACAGAGAAATTAAATACCAACGGTTACCCTTTGTGACAGAATATGTTAAATTGGGCATCTAGATTAGCAAATACCAATTTCTAAAGTACGGTAGATGTTCAAATGGATTTTTTAAAATTCAAGTCAGATTTTTCCCCCCAAACGTTCAATATCTCCATGTATTTCTGATAGGAAGGAAAGAAAAGATATGTTGTGGTGTGCCAGCTAGCTCATATTCGTCCATGGTTAAGACAACTTTGTATGTAGGCAGCAGCCATAGAAACTCCACGACTGCTGGTCCTGAGTAGGCAATGGTCCTAAAGTAGACATGTTAATTATTTGTTAGAAGTTGTTAAGAAATTTACAGGATCCCAAGCACTCTCATTCTCTGGGCATTTCCTTTTAAGCCTTTAAGAGTCAGTTCTTTACTAGTAGAGCAATGGATGTGAAAGAAAAATTAAAGTTAAAGAAAACTTGAGTATTAGATAAAAAACAATTTTTGGATCCGAGAATACAAAGTTATAAATCATAGAGCTGCAGATGTTGGAGGCAGTGCGTTTTTATCTGATTATATACTCAAAAGATCTAATTTCCATAATACTGGGAGGAGAAAGTGCAACTCTTTCCCAACAAAATCCCAGGATCAGAAACTACTAATACTGGTTGCAAACCACAAAAGAGGTTATCAATTCGTGCAGGCAATACATCCCTTTCTTGAGGGGATCCACTGGAGTGAAAACAAGATGGGTAGAATTAGCCTGTATTAGCATTTAACAAATTGAAAGAGAAGTGAAAGAAATTCATTCCCTCCCTCCAGTGAATAAAAAAAATGTATTTCAATTTGACAGCAGCAAGTATAAAAATGAAAAGATCCCTTAATTCCCACAATGGATGATTGGCTGCAAAAGCTGACGGAGTGAGCAGAGATTGCTAAATTGACTGCTTTAATTAAGAAAAGAATACAACTTCATTTCTACTTGGAAACAGCTTCTGGACTTCATGCTTGAGGGGGGGGGGGGAAGTTGAAACTTGATTTTGGGTTCTCTTGATTAGATATGTTTATTGTTATAGAAATGACTACTATGTAGTATCATGGAAAGTAAAAGGTTGAGGCTGTACACTATTCCCATTCTTTTCATTTTTCTTTGTATTTTATATTTTGATAAACTAATAAAAATTTAAATTGAAAAAAATTTCAATTTGAGATCGAGAGGGACTTGAATTGGAGGTGGCTTTTAGGGTTTGAGAGGGTTCTTCTTAAGAGACTGTATAATACTTTTGAGGGCTTCAATTATATCTTAATATTAAAAAACATTTCTCATAATGTTATAGTGTAATCTTCTGACTATTATGTAATGTATAAATATTGATTATATAATGTAAAAGTTTAATGGCAGTGAGTTTTTCCAAGTGCTTTAAGACTTAACAAGTGCTTTCTTGCTGATTGCTTTGGAGTTTTAATTATTTACTTAGATATTTAAATCATACCAGCACAGAGTGATTTTTTAAAAAATACCGAAATGCCAGCAGCACTTGTTATAAATTGGCTAAGAACAGGGCTGGGACCATGTATTAAATAAAAATAAGGACCCAATCTTCTAGTTTACCAAGAATGCTTAGTTTATCTCATTTCCTTTCGATTCCATAAAACATTTCTATTAACTTTTGGGTTTTGTTCTCATTGACAGCATGTAGGAAAAAATATTTAAACACTATAAACTGTTGGGGAAACACTAATATTGAATTAAAATGGTAACTATTGGTTACATTTAATTATCTGAATACATATAGATTATCTGTCTACACCTGTACATATTCACATGGAAAAACCCTTTTCATGGAAAGTTAGGTTCAACAAATATCGATCTACAGTATGCCAAACATAATTCTAAAGGGAGTTTATTTCAAAAGATGGATGTAATGTAGAAAAAGGACCTCTCCTGCATGTCTGAAAAACCACTGGCAGGAAGAAAATCATGAAAGCCTTTACTCGTATAATTAAGTTTGTAATGACTGTTCTGCAAATCGGTCTTAGTCTGCTTTAGTTATAAAATACAGCATTACTACTTTATGCTGTGCTGAGAAAACAGAAAAACAATTTGGCATTATTTTGTACCAACTGCAATCTTTAGGCAATTTTCAAGGATAGTTCCATGTAAAGTGCAGTGTAGTGTCAGTCAAGACTAGCTGTAAAATAAGCCATGGAGAACGTGTAGTGGTGAAATTCAAAACAGTCTACTTGTAGCAGAAGGAAGATTCAATAAAATGTTTCAATGTTTATAATATTATACAAATAAATTATTCATATTCTTATATTGGAACAATAAACAGACATTTTAGAATGCTTTATTACAAGCAACAAAGTTCCAGCAAGGCACTTTAACATAATAGCAGCAACAATACTACAGTACTTCACCACTGATAGATCTGTGAGTCTAATATATTATTCTAACTATTAGGATTTTGTACAGAAACTGAATGTGTTTTAAAATCAGAAGAATTTTGACATTTACATAAAAGTAATTCATGAAATCCGGGGGGGACTACAAGTAAAACTGAATATGAAAGATGAGGGCAAGGGCTACCGATTCTCTGAAAAGTATGTTTTGTGCTACCATGCAAATGAGGTTTTTGAAGCAGGTCTAACCATCCCTTGCCCCAATGTTAATGAACAGAAAAGACGACCATTTGAAGAGCTGAGGGAAGCAAAGGATAATCTTCAGTGCTTGTGTACTGTTTAGGAAATACAGTGGTGCTTCTCTGGAAAATTGGGAACAAGAGAAAAAAATGATTACTTCCCTCTTGCAGTGAAAGTGAGAATGTTTAGAATGAGGGAACATCAAGATAATGGATAATCCCTTTTCTGTAGAAAATACAAAGTGACTGGCTCAGAAGACAGAAAAACTGCTATGAACAGTTTTAATGTTTTAGAAAATATAATCTTAGCTTTAGAAGTACAAACTCCTGGGCTAAAATGTTCATTTGCAGCCACCATTGTAGCAAGACTCCAAGTTTTGTATTGAACAATCTTTTCCAGCTGTGAGAAAAAACTGGTTGGGTGGTGCCTGGAATGAGTCCTTTGAGAGCGATGAAGCAAAGAGTGCAACTTCGATATCCATTCTGAGGAAAGAGCATGAATCCCGTACAAATAGGCTCTGAGAGTGAAAACATGCCAGAAATTGTGAGCTAAGTCAAACAAGAATGAAACCACATGATACACAAATTAATTTCTGCAAGTCTACTGGAATACAAGACTACAAACAAACTGGCTACTGTTCAATTAATAAAAAAAAATAGAGGTGCTGCACTGACCCCCGCACACCTCAGAAAACGATTGAGTTCAATGTTGGGAAGTCTCTTGAAAGCCAAATCAATCCTCAGTCTTCTGATAGGAAAGGCAGAAATCTCCAACCACTTTTTGACTGAGCAAATATATCAATAAACAGTCCCAGAAAGAAGGAAGGTTGTCAATCCCAACTTAATTCTTCAATGCCTGAAAGGACAAAGGGATACGAGAATGAAGGGATAGGATCAGATCAATGTGCAATGAGTTAGAAATCTCTTGAGCAACCAACAGGATACATCAAAGCTACAGGTTAGATTGAGAATTTTAAAAACTCAGTGGCAAAACATTTAGGAATTACTGCCAAAAAAACCAAACGGATAGACCCATTGTTAGTCTCCTGCTAATTATTTTTCAAATTTGTATCTGCATATTGCCAACAAAGCTGTGGCAGTTTCTTAACAGAATAATGTGTCAATGGGTTTTCTTTTTTTTTTTGAAAGTAGGTCTTCCACTGGAACATATCTTCATGCAATGTAATGGGACTGGGAACATTTTAAATCCTGAAGAATCAGAATTATGTTGTTTATAGTTACATGCTTGATGGTACGAAAACTGGATCAGGCAAACAAAGGAAAAGAAAAAGCAAGGTCATTTTAAGCAGCACAATCCTGAGACAGGGAAAGGAAAGGCTATGTCGTTAAAGAAAGTTTTAAGGCAATGTGTCACACAGTAATACTGCTGCAATAAGAGTTCTTGACCAGTTGCATTTCCGAAAAATGTAGACTAGAAACATCTTTTTAATTTAATTATTTCTTTTATCGAAGAATTCAAATAATTTTTAAAAACAGAATATGGAAACTTGAATTAAGAAACACGTAACGTAATAACCTAACTCAACATACAAATGTACAAGAAATTAATGCTCTCCAAAGATCATTCATAGTTTATCATGCATGTTTATATAGTAAAATACTACTGCACAAGATGAGTATACAGGTATTTTCTTTATTTTCCATATAATCCTTTTTTGGAATAGGGATAGGGATGAGGTAGAGAGTGGAGTGGAGTGGAGTGGAGTGGAGTGGAGTGGAGTGGAGTGGAGTGGAGTGGAGTGGAATAACAAGAGTTGGAAGGGACCTTGGAGGTTTTCTAGTCCAAACCCCTGCTTAGGCAGGAAACCCTACCTCACTTCAGACAAATGGTTATCTAATCTCTTCTTAAAAACTTCCAGTGTTGGAGCATTTAGAACTTCTGGAGGCAAGTTTTTCCACTGATTAATTGTTCTAACTTAGGAAATTTCTCCTTAGTTCCAAGTTGTTTCTCTCCTTGATTAGTTTCCACTCATTGCTTCTTGTTCTGCCCTCAGGTGCTTTGCAGAAGTTTGGCTCCCTCTTCTTTGTGGCAACCCCTGAGATATCGGAACACTGCTATCATGTCACCCCTAATCCTTCTTTTTATAAGATTAGACATATCCAGTTCCAGCAACTGTTCTTTATATGTTTTATCCTTGAGTCCCCAAATCATCTTTGTTGCTCTTCTCTGCACTTTCTAGTCTCAACATCTTTTTTACATCATGGCAACCAAAATTGGATGCAGTATTCCAAGTGTGACCCTACCGAGGCATTATAAAGTGGTATTAACACTTCATGTGATCTTGATTCTATCCCTGTTTATGCAGCCTAGAACTGTGTTGGCTTTTTTGGCAGCTGCAGCACACTGTTGGCTCATATTTAAGTGGTTGTCCACTAGGACTCCAAGATCCCTCTCACAGTCACCACTATTGAGCACGTACCACATATACTGTACCTGTGCATTTTGTTTCTCTCACCTAAATGTAGAAATTTACTTTTTTCACCGCTGAATTTCATTTTGTTAAATAGCGCTTAATGTTCAAGTCTGTCAAGATCCTTCTGTATCTTAAGCCTATCTTCCGGAGTGTTGGCTAATCCTGCTAGCTTGGTGTTGTCTGCAAATTTGATGAGTTCCCCATCTATCCCCTCGTCCAAATCATTGATGAATATGTTGAAGAGTACTGGGCCTAAAACAGAGCCCTGGGGTACCCCACTGCATACCTCCTTCCATGTAGATGCAGTTCCATTGAGGACTACATGTTGAATGTGGTTGGTCAGCCAGTTATGAATCCATCTGGTAGTGATGCTGTCTAACCCGCATTTTTCTGTTTTATCAAGTAGTAGGTTATGGTCTACTTTGTCAAATGCCTTACTGAAGTCCAAGTAAATTATATCTACAGCATTCCTCTGGTCCACTAGTTTTGTCACTTTGTCAAAGAATGCAATAAGATTAGTCTGGCATGATCTGTTTTTGACAAACCTATGTTGGCTTTTGGTTATTACTTTGTTTGCTTTTAGGTGTTTGCTGATTCATTGCTTGATTATCTTTTCCAGAATCTTCCCTAGTATTGAGGTCAGGCTGGTGGGTCTGTAGTTTTCTGGATCTATTTTTTTCCCCTTTTTTGATTATGGGAACTACATCAGATCTTTTCTAGTCCTCTGGCAGTTCCCCAGTGCTCCAGGATCTTTGAAAGATATAGTTCAGTGGTTTCAAGATCATCTCATTTGCCAGTTCCTTCAGAACCTTGGGGTATAATTCATCTGGTCCTGGTGATTTGAACTTGTCTAGAGTAGATAGATGCTCACTTATCATTTTCTTCCCTATTTTAAATTGTGTTCCTAATCTGATTTTTGTGGTGCTATTTTTGATAGGTTGGACTGTTTTTTTCCCTTTGTGTAAAGACAGATGCAAATGGAATGGAATGGAATAGAAACAGAACAGAATCCTTTATTGGCCAAGTGTGATTGGACACACAAGGAATTTGTCTGCTGTGCAAAAACTCTCAGTATACATACAAACAACAAAGTGATAGATCATAAATCATAGTTACAATCATTAATCATAGGATACAATTTTCTTTGTCTAATGATTTTATTGTACCTTTAGTACCTTCACATGCAATCAACTTTCTGTAAAAAATTTTTGTAGAATTCATTTTTTAACCATCATACTGACAATTTAGGAAATAGCTAGGATAGCTGTAATTTTGTAAATCTAAAGATATAGATCTTACGCTTGCATCCCAGTCCTACTGTGTGTATTCGTGTGTGTGTATTATTAATATATTCACTATTTACAGAGTAAATACTGAAAATCAAATGGAGTATTTCATATTCAAAGGAAATTTCTCATTCAAATTCTACTGAAGTTTTAACTATGCAGACAAAATTCTCAGTATTCTAGTTAGTAAAAAGTTCTTTTGAAAATAAGATTCTAAAATCAAATATGTATCATGGCTTTATAACCAGATTTTTCCAGAGTTATGTTTTTCCACCAATAATATGGAAATTAGATAGATCGTGGGTGATGAAATTCAGAATATCATGTTCTACAACAGAAGCATATATTGCCTCATTAAAAAAAAAACATTTACCAAAGACAAACACTGGAGATACTGTATATAAGATAAATAAAGAGAATAGGGTCAAGTTTGCATTTTTAGATGTTGAGAATCAATATTATTTGTACTACTTACTCGTAATAATTGTCTAATACATAATGAATGAACACTCCAGGAGAATAAGGTAATTTCAAATAATAAAAATAATCTTTTTAAAAAACCTGAAGAATGTTGAAGCTGAAGTCTGCAACATGGAATATATCAGAAAACAACTCTTTCTCCTTGGGTTCGTTCCCACCAAAGCATGCTATTTAATGTTCCGAAACTGTCTTCTTCTTCTTGCTCTTTGGCAAGTTCCACAAAAACCTACAAACAATACAATTGTTTTAATACAGCAAATTATCTAAAATCTTTGATTGGTCAAAGGCATAGTAGATGGTAGAGGTCAGTATTCATGAGCCTATTTGTTAGTGATTATGGCATATGGAAAATGTTGACTTGGCATGTTAAATAAGAATATGATGATGAGTTTAAATTAATCTGGTGCAGAGATGAAAGTCAAGTTTACTTATGAATGAAATGAGTAAAATCAGAAATTCAGAAACTATGGATGAGTGAGTGTCATTTCAATTAATGTTGGTTTATACAGAATTAGAAAACATAAGTATATAAGCATTAGTAAATATAATACAGTACAATTATTTGGAAAGGTCTGTCTGAGTTACCTGTTCAAGGGTTGCTTGAGAAAAGCTGTACTCTTCAATATTAAAGGCATGTTTTGCTGTTTAAAAGAATTAAAAACTGTTAATTGTCATTGAAAGACAGGTATCAAAATATTTGATATTTAGATACTTTACAAAACAACCAATTCCATCTGATGCCAAAACCATTGAACAGCTAGATCCGTGATGGCGAACCTATGGCACGGGTGCCACAGGTGGCACGCGGAGCCATATTGGTGGGCACGCGAGTGTTGCCCTAGCTCAGCTCCAGCGCGCACGTGCGCACTGGCCAACTGATTTTCAAGCCTTCCGGTCCCACCGGAAGTCAGGAAACTGAATGTTTCTGGCCTCCGGAAGGCCTCTGGGGGGATGGGGAAGGCTGTTTTTGCTCTCCCCAGGCTCCTAGAAAGCCTCTGGAGCCTGGGGAGGGGGAAAAATGGGCCTACCGGGCCCACTGTGCCAAAAGCAGGGGGAAGTGTGGGGGGGGGTCATGTGCGCATGCGCGGGAGGGCAGGGCGCATTGAATTATGGATGTGGGCACACGCACCTGTGACCCCCCACGCTCCCCCTGCTTTTGGCACGCGATGGCAAAAAGGTTAGCCATCACTGAGCTAGATCATTCCAAAAACCCATGCACATGTTGATTTATAAAACTATTAAAACTACTATCTAATTGCTGCATTGAGACCAAATCAAGTTTTGTGTACACTCTTGTGTACATTCTGTTGGAATGCTTTTCTCAGTGGAAGTTACTTCTATTAATAGGAGAAATTCTGTTGGATTTCTTTTCTTCTTCAAAGTCTATTTTGTGATTTTGAAAAGTAAGTGGGGGGGGGGGAGAAATCAGCAGTATGTATTAGTGTGGAACTGGTTTTCATTCATGGATGTACTTAGTCAAGCAGTGTTTATAGGTTAAAAAAAAGAATGTTCACTTCTCAAAACACACACCTCTGTAACAGTTCTAATGTTCATCTAACTTCTCTACACAATCTGAAAGCAAGTCCGAAAGGCTAGAAATTAGGATATGCAGCCTTTGAATTTAATCACTATAATGTGACTGAGAACATGAACACAACATCTGTCTGCAATATATTAAAGATCATGGGATCACGTGGCTGCTCTGTGCAGCTGCTGCACAATCCTGCAAACAGATACAGTTGCTTCAGTGTATTGCAAATAGGTGCTGTGTTCATGCTTCCAAGCACTTTATGAGACTGAATAGAAAATAGTTAAAACTTCATTTGTTACAATAGCTTGATATATATTAAATGTACCCGACTGAACAGAAATGGATGAAATCATGACAGGAGATGGCAAAATGATGAGGATGGGTTATTAAGAAAGTGAAAAGATTAACAAAGAGACGGACATTCTAAGATTATCAGTTCACTTAGTATTCTGTTACCTTACCTTCCTCAAGTTTGGAAAAAGACAGGGCAAGTGAGTGGACATCTTCCTTTGGGATTTTGTATGATAAAATTGAGCTAAAACTGCAACAAATAAAAAGAAAGGAAGTGTATTCTAAAACAAGTAGTTTGAGTAATATTAGTTTTAAGTATTTTAATGCAATGTATTGCGTCAGACATCAAGGTTGTACAGGAGGGTCAATGACATCAAAATGATAGAGGCAACCAACAAGTGAAGCCCTGCCCTCTTTTAATATGCATTGTACATTGCGCAAACACAAAAACAGTGTGTACAGCCACACAGTCATGATCACCATTTTGAGAATATTGACCTTGCTTATGGACATCACTGATAAATACAATTGTTTTCTTTGCTTTATCCATTTATTATTATCATTATCATTATCAACAACTTATTAGATACCTTTACTGAGATATAGTATAAATCAGAAATACAATGATTACAGAATTCCATACTCTACATTCACAACTTAATAGCTAAACCAGTAAAAAAAATGTTAATCACATAGACAAACCAAACATGTTTAGAAACAATGCACTCTGATACGATTGAGCAAATACAATGCATAAAATCAGAATTAATGTAAAACTGCCAAGATTAATTAGTAGGATGGGATAACCGGGCCCTAGATGAACTAACAGCCATATAAAAAAAGCTTTTCAACCCCTTTAAAAGGCCAATAAACTTTACAGAGATGAAAAGACAAAAAGGGAGCTGATTAGAGAATTGCAAGGCCAGGATCCTGAAAGAAGCCAGACTACAATTCTGGTGGGAGAAACTAAAGGATGGTCTGGTGCAAACGAAATAAGTAATAAAAAGGATTCCAGGGGAAAATAAGATAGATATTGAAAAATTTGTGACCCGAGAGCTCCAAATATAAATACCAATGGTTTGGTACTGGATGTTAGTTCAATAAATAAAGCCTTTTGATACAGCAGAACATAAGAGTGGGAATGATTGAGATCATTGGGAATGGAACTGTGCTAGATTAAGACCTGAGACACAATGAGGAACATCTGCCAAAAGACTTGCAGTAATCTAAGAGTACAAAAAACACCACCGCAAGCACTAACAAAGCTATTCTCTTCTCCATTGTTCCCCACCCTCTTCCTACAATTATTCATCACAACTCTATTTGTTTTTATAATATTTATCTTTTCATTTATCTTTTGGTATTTTTGTAATATATTTTGTCTCTGTGATATTTATAATTTTTGCTTATTGGGTTGTTGAACCGTACCCAGAATCACTTTTTGTGAAATGAGCAGCTACACAAATTGGATAGATACTGTAAATAGATAAATGCAAGTTAGTGACCCTTGCTCTAAGATTGCCAAATGGGTGTTTTGAGATGGGAGGCTATAAAGAATTGATAAATATACAAATAAAGTCAGCTGATCATCAATCAAAAAACTTTGAGGCTGCAAGTGAAAGAAATTGAGACCACCCAAGGTCCCTGGAGACAAATAAGCGAAGACACAATACAGGACGGGAAGGATAATCAGGCCAAATATGATGTCTGATTTATGCATATTCAACTTGAGGTGATGGGAAATGCTAGTAAGATATGGGCCATACACTGTCATCAAGGGCCACAAAAGACCAATAGACAAAGCATTCAATGATACTGAAAGCCCTAACTGTAAATCAGGGAACTGATAAATAAATAAATAATCTAGTAAATCAGAGAACTCAAAGGATAAATAAAACAGAATATAGGGCTGATCCCTGAAACACATTTAATATAAATGGAAATTGCTGAGACTCTAATCCACCATGCAGTATTGCAGAGAAAGGAGAAGACAAACCATTTTTATATCAATCACGCACATTGGCAATGATGCTCAGGAGCCATAATTTAACCAGCAATATTTGGTGGTTGAGACTGTCAAATACTGCCATCAGGTCCAAAAAGGACTGGCAATAGCAATAAAATGTTAAGATTTTAGTACTGAAATATCATTCAGTGTTTGACAAAGTGTTTTCTTAGTTGAGTTCCTGGCTGAAATCCTGATAGTTATGGATTGAAAATGTCATTAGAAGACAATAAAGAATCAATTATGAGAGGATACTTTCAGAAACCTCAGATCAGAAAAAGGAAACAGTCCAGTAATCTGAAGACAAAAAGGGATCCAAGGAAGATTTCTCCAATAAAGGGCAAAGAGGAACATGCTTTAAAGTTTGAAATATTACCAGTGTTTAAAGAAATGTTCAGCAAGACAGAAAACAGGTTAGAAAAAGAGGCAGAAAAATAAGATACAAGAAAAAGGATTCAGGAGGGAAACTTGCATGAAAGGAGACTAGCAGAATTTTTAAACACAAATGGTGATTTTAAAAAAAATAGCTGGTGAGAAGTCCTGGTTTGAAAAATGAATGACAGCTTGAAACAAAGCTTGCTTTGTTTCTCACAGGTAATGAAAATAATTATCCAAAGTTTTTGCATCTGGTTGAAAGAAGCTCTCTCCAGGTGCTTTTCTGGCCTACTGGCAGCCATCTGAAAGACACTAGGTCAAGAAACTGACACTAGAGATTGAAGGATGTTGAAAGTCTTTCCAAAGCTTACTCTCTGTCCCACCATAGGCTAAATAAAATTAAGGCTAAGCTATTTGGATTTCAATTTACAAAGATTTACAATTTACAAATTCATTTTTATTATCATATTTAGAAACAGCCCATTTTAAAGATGTAGTTGATCTTTGCGAGATAGACAAGAATCGGGATTATATAGGAGTTGGGACAAGTGGTATGCTTGGCTGCAAAAAAAGAAATCTTAAGAAGAATGTAAAATATTAATCTTAGTATGAATGTGGGTAAATATTTATAGGAGTATTGTATGGCAGTCGAGAATTCTTTCTTCTGGATAATCTTTTCTTTTTTTGATGATTTGGTTTAATGGAGGTCTGTACTATCTCTAGGCGAAAATTGATGCTTTAAAACTCGATATGTATTATATTACTCTCTGCAATTCTATCCATATTGCTATATTTTTTCTGTAATTTTTAATAATTTTCAATAAAAAATTAAAAAAAATAAAATAAAAAAAATAAAAAAAAGATGTAGTTGAGATGAAATTTTCCAAAAACCTTTTCAAAGTAAAATAGCCTTTATCAAAAAGTTAACAAGAAATCTGAAGACATAATTTCAGACCTAACAATCTAAACACTACAAAAGGAGCTTAGAACATAGAAACTTAAGCAAAAAGCATTACAAATAGGAAACTGAAGAGCCACAGACAATGAGGAATGGAACTGTGAAAGGATCCCCGCTAATCCTGTGATGTACAGTCACGGGTGGTCACCTGGGGGTTCGGCAAGCCAATCCTCTAGCCAACGATCACCGGGATTCAGTGAACTCCCATATGCCACACCTGGCTGGCCACGCCCACCCCACCCCTCCCAGGAGTCTCCATGTGACCCGTTCATCATTCCAGGTAAGTGCAGGGGCCATGCAGAGGGTCTGGGAGGGCAAAAACCGGGCCTACCAAAGGTTCCAGAAGTCCAGAAATGGGCCTCTGGACCCCGGAGGAAGCTGTTTTCGCCTTCCCGGAGGCTCAAAAAAAGCCTCCGGAGCCTGGGGAAGGCGAAAAAGCCCCCCCCCCCCGGGTGCAGGTGGCCAAGTAGGCCATACCCACCCAGCAACGGGGCAGTGAACCCATTGCTAAAGGATCTGAAGCCTGCCCACCCCTGTGTACAGGTACGCACAGATGCCAGCCTCTCTTTTAGCCTTACTGAAAAGACTGTATATCTCTGGGTAAGGGATGAGAAATTAAAAACTACAATGAAATCTTATCAGTATGATTATCCTGTAATATTAGACCTGCATATAAGAATTCTAAAATAAATAAGTATATTTGTACAATATATACAAATGTCAACATTTATTATTAAGATTCTATTAGATATAATTTCCTATTATACATACCAAAAATTACAAGAAATACTAAATATGGATTATATGAAAGACATTTTGTAATTGGAGACCAAATGCTCTGCAATTTTCAAAACATCCTATTCTTTCTTTGGACACAAAACCAGTTTGTTTCAGGGCCATTGTGAAGAGACCATGTTACAGCTGGATCAGCATGGTCCATAAATTAAAAAATATATATCCTGAGTTCCTAAACATTCTGTCAGCCCCGACGCGCGGCTGCATGTTGGGGCTGCCATTCCGGTGGGTGCGGATCCATTTCTTTATGGATATTAATTCGTGCTGGTAAAGGATTCAAACCATCATTTGTGTGTGTGGTGTTTTCTTTATACACCGGAACCTGACACATTCTATCTTTGGAGAGGGAATATTTTGCACATACCTAGATAGTATGCATACAGTACTTGATATACTGTATGTCATAATTGTTGTGCAATCAATACTACTGTACATAACTTGGTGTTAAATTACTATAATCTTTTAATAGGAAAAATATCTATTTATTAAGCATTCCATAATGTTTTAACAAAAATCAATTGTCCATTGAATAAATTTCATTTCATGCATTAACTGAATCTAAACTAGAAGCTTGGACTTTTCAAATTGCATCTTTATGATTTTTTAATCATTTTTTGATTAAAACCAGGGGTGGGTTCTACTTACCTTTACTACCGGTTCACAGCGGGGCCGCATGCACAGAAGCGTTTTGATGATGTTGGGGTCGGTGGGTGGAGCCTCCCGCTGGTTTTACTACCGATTCTATAGAACCGGTGCGAACCGGGGGCAACCCACCACTAATTAAAACTTAGAAGTCAAGATTTTACCTAGCTGGCATAGATCAGGTTAGCTAATGGGAAGGGGCTAGAATGAATCAAGCACTACTGTAATCAGGCATGTTGCCATCCATCCATTATTCTCTCTAATCCTTTTGCCGAGTGTAATGAGGCAGCTCTAGTACGAGAAGGAATTGATTAATAGCCATTTGACTTGTAACAACAGCCTTTTACCTTTCCTGAGGTCTTCCATTGGGAAACATACGCAAAACTGCCCTCTGGAGCTGTTCCTTCATCTGTAAATCTGGAACTTCTTTTAATTTCATTTCTAAGAAATATCCTTTCCCAAATTTAGTCTTGAGGTGTTGAACTGTACCAATGCACCTATCAGGTATTCAGGACAGGAAAAAGAGAAAATCAGGAAAAAATAGATTTGATTTTAAAATCATTAAGTTGGTGTTAATTGTAAATTTGGTTTCAATATCTAGAGAAGGTACCTCAATTTTCCAGACACCAAGATAGCCACTCGATCACACACAGCTTCTGCTTCTTCCATGTAATGAGTAGTCAGAATAGCTGCTCTCTTTTTACTTTTAAAGGCTGCTCGGATGGCTTTCCTATCAAACATAACAGATACTCAGGAAAAATTAGTCTTGCTAAACCAACTCTTCTTTATATCAGTCTATACAGTCCCAATCTGATTAGCGTAAAGAAATCTATTAATCTTTCCCAAAACTAAAGCCGCAGCTAGGAAGAACAAGTGGGAACTAAATCCAGATAAAATGAAGCGGCTGCTGGTAAGAAAATAAAAAGATAAGGTTCAGTCTATTTTAAATAACACTGCTCATCCCTTGAAAGAGTAAATTTAAAGTCTGGAAATACTCTTTGCTCTTCAACTCTTTCAATATAAATAAATGATGGCTATGGCAAGGAGTATTATTTATTTATTTGGTTTCTATGTTCCTCCATTCCAAAAACCTCTGAGCAGCTTTCAGGAAATAAAAAGAAGAACTAAAGCCAATTAAAAAAGAAAATACTTAACAATTAAACACAACCAAGCAGTTATGCCACAATTCACAGATAGAACAGCTCACTTTGTTAGGTGCAAGCGACCATAGCTATATGTGAAGGGTTCAAGTTGACTACTATATTGTACCTATACAACAGGGGTGTCTAACTTGATTTCATTTGAGGACCGCCTCAGGGTTGTGTTTGACCTCAGGGGGCTAGAGTGGGTGCAGCCAGGGTGGGCATGGCCAGCTCAACATCACTCATGTCGGGGGTGCCTATGGTGGACCGAGCGTTCTACCAGAGAAAACGAGATCTAGAGCTGTATTCACTGGCAGAGGGACCATGGGCCAGTCCTTCACTGTTTCCAGGGCAGCCCCGTGGGCCAGATCTAAGCACCCTGGGCCTTGAGTTCGACACCCCTGCTATCCAAGAATCTCCTGACTCTCTTCTTTGGGATCACATATAAAGTTCCTGAATCTTAGGGGAGACAGTCCTCTTTCTCAAGTCTTGATCACTCCTCATCTGGCTGGTAGTTTCCCAACATGCCCCTCCAATTTGAGGTTTCCCCAAAACACAGAGTAAGCTGTCCCACAAAGGAGAGGGGACTATTTATTTAGAAAATTTATATTGCCGCCTATTCGCACATGGCGACTCAAGGCAGCGTACAGAAATATAAAAACTATCATTGAGAAAACTTGATAATGGGGTCTCTGCTGATAATATTTTCTCAGCACAAAAATATTCAGTAAGGCTTCTCTGACTGTATCAGGCAGATAAATTAAACCTGGAGAAGGCAGCTTCAGAGAAATTTAGGCCCTGAGCCACATGGCACCTTGAATTGCACTTGGAAGCTAATCAACAGATAATGCACCTCTCATAATAGAAGCATTAGATGGCCAGGTCAGGATGCACCCATAATTCCTGGGTTGCTATATATTTATCTTATTAGTTATTTCTGCTGCTTTTTACTAGAACTTTACTAATTAATAAGGCGAGCTGAAAATTTGAGTTTATAGAAAATGGGGTGTTGTGGTCCGCCAGTGGCCTGCGCAGATTGTGGCTGATCCCGACGAGGAGGAGGCTGGTGTGGTGTCACGCCAGCAGCCTGTGCAGCCGGCGCTTGAGTCGGACAGCGAGGAGGCTGAAGAAGATGTAGTGCCAGAGGCAGAGATTCACCCAGGGCCTTCAGAACCTCCAGAGGCTCCTTCAAGTGAAGAGAGTGAAGTGGAGGAGCATCTTCTCAATGCACGAGCACTCAGGGCTGCCAAAAGGCAGGAGTAGTTACTTAGGAGGTCTCCTCGAATGTAAGGCTTGGGGCTAATTGGCCACTCCCTTAGCTTATTTAAGTTTGCACACAGCTGGTAAACGTTGCAGGAAACAACGCATGTTCGTCTGGTCGCATTTGAGAGTGAAGTTTCCTTGCAAACCTGGTTTCTGGGTTAATTGCCAACTCTTATAAGCCTTTATCTAATCTTTGGAATTCCTGGCAGGCTGTTAAGGACATTTTTAGTAATAGCCTGCATTTGAAAAAAGATTGTTTGTAGTAAACGGAGTTGTTCGGAGTTTTGTGTGTGCTACATTTCTTGGGTTTCGTAGCTGGGGCAGAACATGGGGTGAGGAACGGAATGAAGATGTTGTATTTTAAGAGATAGTGATGAGTTTTTAATAAAGCCACTTCTGGACTTTTTGTGAGAAAGTAGGGAACAAAATTTTTATTTTGAGATTTATTAGAATTGTACAAGTAATATAGACTATCAATTTTAGAGTGAGAGTTAAGTGTATTTTTTATTTATATACCCTGTTTCCCTGAAAATAAGACCCAACCGGAAAATAAGCCCTAGCATGATTTTTCAGGATGCACGTAATGTAAGTCCTACCCCAAAAATAAGCCCCAGTTAAGATCGTCAACCAGATGGAGGCATTTAGTACTGTATTTCCCCCCAAAATAAGACCTAACCAGAAAATAAGCCACAATGCTTCTTTTGGAACAAAAACTAATATAAGACCCAGTCTTATTTTGGGGAGAAACATGGTATGTATCAAAAAAAGTTGAAAGCCATTTTTTTCTCCCCCCCCCTTTTTCTTGCATATTTATATTGCTTTTTTGTCTGATTCTTTATTTCCTGTTTTCTTGCTTTTAGTATACTTTTTATTTTTGTTTTCAAAATTTAATAAAATTATATTTTTAAAACGGTGAATACATCTGCATCTCATGCTGATTATCATGGCTGGTTGCATAGTCAGCCAAATGTTTAGACTGGATTTGTCATTTTTATCCACCCTTCCCAAGGACCTGGGATAGGCAGATCTTGGCTGATATTGTTAAAGGTATCAGTCGCAGGATGTAAGCTGTTCCAAGTAAAGCTGCCTTTTGCAACTAACTGATAGTGATTTTGTCAATGCTGATGGTGTTTAAGTGGTGCTCCGGCTGTTTTGGAATTGCACCCAAGTCACCTATTACTATTGATACTACCTTTGCTTTATTCACTCTTATTTCTAACTGAAGGTCTTTGTATTTTGTGATTTTTGCCAGTTGTTTTGTTCTGCTACAGCATCCACTATCCAGCCTTTTTCATCTCAACAACTGTTAAGTCTGGGGTGTTATATGATGAGTGCTTGCCTCTTTGAATTCTAAAGACCCAGAGCACTTTAGCGTCTTTATTTTCCATTACTTTGTCTATTTTGTAGTCTCATCAGTTCTCTCAATATTTTATCTCACTTATTCTCAATTATGAGATGTAGTCAATCTACTAAGTTTGCTCCTTCAACCTGAGCCTGAGCTAGAGCCATTAAAAAGAACTCTTTGAGTGAGGTAATGTGAGCCTGTCTAACATTAGTATCCTCAAGCCATCTTTTGCTTTTTGAAAACTTATTACTGAGTCTAAAATAGCTGATGGGTATAATATTCTTAGGCTGCAATATTTTTCAGGGGGGAAATATAGCAGTTCCCTTTAAACAACCGCTGCCTTGTGATACTTTAAAAACCATGATCCAGCATGAATCCATGAAATTGAATCAAGACCTCTGCAATCTAAGATTCCCCAAAATTATTAAGCTGGACAGTAAGACAAAAATGATTATGGAGGCAAATGGTAACTGGGAAAGGTGAGCCAGGATGGTAGCAGCATTTGAATAAATGGACGTTATGCCAGCAATCGGGAAATCCGTGGATTATTCTTGTACAACAACCTTTGCAGCAATAATACCTGCAGTGTACTGTATGTCGTAATAAAAGTGTTACTTTTCCAAACTTCCCAGCTGACAATTAAGAAAAAGATATTTCTCTCTCCATTCCTTCTTTTTAAAAAATGAAATATAATGTGTGAGTGAAGTAAAGCCAGCTCTGGCAGCACTCTTGCAGAACTATTAGCACAATCAGTTTCATCTGCGATTAATTTTAAACCTTCAAAGAACAAAGAGAAACCATGAAGAAAGCAAGGACGGTTGACACAATTGTTAGGTAAGAGAAGTTTCTATCTCTGTGTATTGTTTATGGCTAACTGCTTTGAAAGTGTTTTGAAATACGAGGCCATTAGTCTTCATAAATTCTGTTAGATCAGATGTTTACATAAAGACATATGGGGAGAGAATAGGAGCCTTTTTCTGCTTCTTAGGATTGCAACTTTCCAATATGTTCATTTTGAGATTCTATTATGAGAGTTGTCTTTTTGCCAAATTTGTTATGCCTAAATTATTTTTTACCAAGAGTAAAGTGCCTGTTAAAGGCTACAGAGAGGATCTTTCATTAACCACTGCCCATTCTGACCCGCTATGCAATAGGATGGATATATTGAAAGTAAATAAATGGTTGTGATTTCACATTAAATATATTCTCTGTGTCCTTTGGAGACACTTACCACATATGCTGTTTTGCTTTGGGGTCCATACCAGTAGATGGTTCATCTAGTAGAGTAATGTGGGGACTACCCAGCATACTTAAGGCAAAACATAGCTAAAAAAAGAGAACAGGGTGGGGGAGAACACATCAATGATGGTTATTTACTTTAGGTAAGGCCAAGCCAAGCCAAGCCAAGCCAAAAAAATTCACTTCAAGATGCACAAATGAAGTCAAATCTTCAGAAACTCTCAAGGAGATTCTCTACATCCCCTATTTTCAAAGAAATGTCAAATTTCATTTTATGTAACAGAGCACATGTAAAGGAGGAGATAGCGACTAAATGACCTGATAGCAGTTTTAGTTTTATTCCTCCAGACAAAGAGATATTTGGGATACTATCTTACAATACCTAATAGCTATGATAAAAGGTTAAGGGAAGGAACATTTTTCTCTGCTTGCATAGTTAAATGTTTATGCCATTATTTGTTATTCACCATAACATGAATTAGAAAGTTAATTATTTCAGAAGAAAACCAAACCTTTCGTTTGACTCCTGCTCCAAGTTTCTTTACTTTTTTCTGTAGCTGCTCCTTAAAGTCAAGTGCACTGGAGATGCTGGGGGAAAAAAACCTCACTCATCTTTCTGTCTTGTAAGCAATGTAAAAAAAAGCAATATGGCACCCAATTTCTTGGCCTTCCACAAACGGATTAAATCTTGGTTCTGCGGCCTTGCGTGGGGGGCACAGAAGACAACTGTAAACTAGTGCGCCCCCCCCCGCATTGTAAAAACCAACATTTAATGGCAATCTAAAATTACCCTTTTGATGTTTGTCATTAGTGTATCATTTAAAAAAATTTAATCCTAATTTAATTTTAATGTTAATTTTTATACATTGTTTTATTATTTATATTACATTGTATACCACACAGAGCCTCTGTTTGAGGGATATGGACAGTTTAGCAATATGAAAATAAATAAATATGTCAGATCATTATACTCAGCATATGCTATGATGTTTTCCAATTTACTAATTAGTTGTGAAATTTCCCTATAAGCAGTTTTAACAACAAATTATGGTGTCAACTGTCCAAAAAAGTCAACAGTTTGGACTGTTGACACCATGATGTCAATACATGCTAATGAATGTATTAATATGTATTAATGAATCATTAGCATATATTAATGAATTATTTTTCTCACTAGCAATGTCTTACCATTTTATGACTTCTTTCAAGTCACTTTCGCTCATTCCTTTGATGGCACCATATATTTCGAAATGTTCCTGTAATGTGATTTCAGGCCAAAGTGGGTTTGTCTGTGGACAGTACCCCACAAACCTCATGGAATCATCTTCATTATTATCACCTGAAGAAAAGTCTCCCATCAGCACCTGTAGATACACCATTTTTTTCAGATGATGATTCTAATTAATAGGCCAGAAACATTTAAAAGTTATTATAAGCACACCTTACTGAAATGATAAGAAGGTATTATTAGTTCAAGGATTTCAGTTCTCTTTAACTAGTGTGATGTAGTAGTTCAAACAAAGGTCAAAGTTTCAATTTCCACTTATTCCACTGAGCTCCCTGAGTAGATTCTTGGTAATCTCTTTTATAGAATAGCTGTTCTCAATATAAGATGAGGGGTGACTGAAAGCATGTGATCTGGCCTCCTTAGAAGAAAAGTTGGTTATAAATGTAAGATATATATAAAAAAGGGGCTGAATCCATCCATCCATCCATCTGGATAGCTCTCCTACTTCCTAATGGGATTTAGGTTTTGGGACATTTCTGAAAAGAAAATATATAGGATTACAGTCCACAATGTAGCCCTTTACTTTTGTTCCCTTCCCCAATTTTGCTTAGTTCAAGCACACATTTTTGTAGTCAGGTCATTTTATTTATTCTTGTTCAGTTCAAAGTATATAATGATCACAAAGAGAGGTTTATACGAAGATGAATACATGAAAAACCATCAGTAGACACATCACTGGTAAGAAATATACTTCAAATGCTATTCCTTCATCATTCATAATATATAATAATGGATATGCAATCTCAGTATGAGGTATTCATATTATCAATTCAAAAAGAATTATCATCTGCATTATAAGTTCTCTTTTAGATGAGAATGCCCATAATGTCCAGTTGCAAAAACTGCTAAAAAAATGGTTAAAATCAATTACCTGGCCCGAATTTGGTTCAACTTCTCCCACCAGAATATTTATTAGCGTACTTTTTCCAGCTCCATTTGGACCTAACACTCCCAGTATTTCCCCTAAGGAAAAAAAAAAAATACCAGAGTCTGCAGGTTTTGCTTGGCAACATTGTCCATCTTTTTTTTTTTAATATTGAGTCCATAATAAATAATTGTAACACTAACCTTTTTTTACACAAAGGGAAACACGATTAGTTGCCACTGTCTTTATTTTTCTTCCAAGAAGAAAATCACTCTTTTCATCATATTCTTTGTGCAAACAGTGGACTAAAACTGCTGGTTTCTAATGAAAAAAGAACGCAGAGATTACATCCAAGCTAGAATGAATGTACAATGCAAAAACATTCCTTTAAATGGACAAAAACTTAGTCAGTAACCTGGTTCTTCTCATTTAGAACATAAAAATGAATGTACATAGATAAAACACTTCCAGATTTTGGGGGGTTGCGGAGAAGAGATTATCCACTCAACATGAGATCACTATTTCCCCTCTCCTACACAACTAATATTGAACAAATATACTCTTTCTTTACATTGTGTGGGAAACAGGCTTAATTATGTTTCTCAAGTTGGTTGTGGCTTCTGCCACTAGGAGGTATGGTCTGAACAATCATAGGAAAAGCACTCCTTTTGTTTCCCAGTTCCTGCTATAACATTGTACAGTGGATCACAAAGGAGCCTGGTTTAGCTCAGCAGACTAAAAGCATAGTGATCAACACCAACTGTCTGTAATTACTGTAAGTTCGAATCTCACCAGGCTCAAGGTTGACTCAGCCTTCCATCCTTTCTAAGGTAAGTTAAATAAGGACCCAGTTTGTGGGGGCAATAAGCTGACTTTGTATAAATATACAAAAGTATGAAGGCTATTGCTTAACGCATTGTAAGCCGCCCTGAGTCTCCGGAGAAGGGCGGCATATAAATCCATTTTTTTTAAAAAAATGAAGAGGTCCTGGCACGGTGATGGCAACATACAAAATGTACAGAGACAGGAGAAATGTGCTCTGCACAAGAACAGCAACAAACTATTTTTATTTTTCTTGAATGCAGAAAGAAGGAAGTGTTTAGGTGCATGGTGATGGAGGGAGAAGCCAGGCTGGTTTTAGGTTTCTATAAAATGTAACCAGGCCTGTCCTCATAGAGTCTCAGTTTCTTAGATTCAGAAAAATGTATCACTCATCAGCTGTTTCCAGACTACCTAAGCAAATTACCCCTTTCAGTTCTAGTTTGCAGTAAGGAGAGCTACGTGGGGATGGGAAGATTTACCTCTTCACAGCTTTGACAAGTGATCAACTCTTTAACTCTCAGCCTCTCTGCTGTAACATCTTCATCCTCATTCTCATCGTGCGGCACATCCGGGAGTTTCCAGGTCTTGGGCTTCAGAGGTGTTCTGAAAACAGGTAAAAAGATTCATTCTCTACAATGGCTCTTTGAACAGAAAAAATAAACAGGAAAATGTTCCATGTAATATTTAACAATAAGGTAAGTCGACTGCAAGAGCCCTCAAATTAGCCTGTTCTTAATTGGAAAAAGTTCCCAGGTGTCATGATGTGAGGAACAATTCAACACAACAGGAAGAAAAGCTACAGTTGCAAGTCTGCCCCTTTGCTGAAACATTTTTCAGGAAAAAGAAAAAAGTTTTTCAGGCCACATACTTTAAAGTCTAGGAGGCTGTTATATTTCATGAAAGATGATCAATGGAAAAGGTCAGGAGAAGCTGGATCTTATGTAAAAATAAATGATAATGCCCATTAATTCAAATGATGCTGTAGAACGAATGATAGTGCAGATTCACTACCAAACAATTCATAAAACATATTATTATTATTTTATTTTGTATTGTTTAGATTTATATACCGCCCTACTCCCGAAGGACTCAGGGCGGTGAACAGGCACAGAATAAAATACATAGATACAAAGGTTAAAAACATAAATAAAACCAAATTATTTAAATATGATCAGCAGAAGGCATTCACAAATATATTAGCAAAGAACTGGAAAAGGAAATTGCATTTAAAAGCTTGGGAAATGTTCTTTAAAGGGATACAGGGGGTCCTCACTTAATAACCACTTGTTCAGGGATTATTCCAATTTGTGATATAATAGTTATGACTGGTCCTCAGAGTTCTTCCCATTGCAGATCCCCATTTGCCATTTGTATCCTTTTTTCCTGGCTTCTCATAAACAAAATCAATGGGGATACCACCAGGTAACAAAATGGTGACCATGTGATGTTCTCACTTAACAACCCACAGTGATTCCCTTCATGATGGCAACACGGAGTACTGGAATTGCTGTTGCTAATTCACATCACATCCTATTTTACGATCATGTCACTTAGCGATGGCAAATCTGGTCCCGATGCCATCATCAATGGAGGATTACCTGTATTTTTCAAACAGCCATTCTGCTATAGTCTGGAAGCAACACCAATCTACACATTATTTATTCTACATCTAAGAATATGTGTTTTCCTTGGAATTATATTTTGAATTTTAATGAACAATCCAAGCTTTACTGCAAGAAACTGACTATTCTTTTCAGTCCTTTTTTTCTTTAATACCAGTTCAATACTATAGTTCAGCAATATGTTTTCTGTTTCCCTTTGATAGATTTTTTTTAAACAGGTGCAAGGATAAGGATATATAGACTTCTAAGCAGTAAAATTGAAATATCAAACAGAGATTTATTTATTTGTTTGTTTGTTTATTTGTTTGGACAAAAAGTTTCTTCAAAAGGTATTTGAAATTTATCATTGCCTACTGAAATTTGATACTAGGATATTACATTTTATCAGTGTTATACCAACCTGAAAAATGGATCTTTTCTTACTGACTTCCCCCCACACTTCATTTCAAGATAACGCAGAAGAAAGAGCCAAACTACACACTGCAAATATGGCTAATATGAAAGGAAAAAAAAACATGTTAAAATTTCTGTTTTGCTAGAAACAAGAACAATTTGTAAGCAAGTACAATAGAAACAGACAACTGAAACCGCTGCTTAGAATGCCAGCTGCTTATGATAGGATGTTTTACAAAATAATTCATTGTAGCAGCTGAATACAGGTAGGCCTCAACTTACAACCATTTATTTAGTGACTGTTCAAAATTACAAAAGCACTGAAAAAAGTGACCTATCACCATTTTTCACACTTAGGAACGTTGCAGCATCCCCATGGTCATGTGATCAAAATTCAGATACTTGTAACTGGCATGTATTTATGATGGTTGCAGTGTCCCGGGATCATGTGATCATCTTCTGACAAGCAAAGTCAATGGGAAAGCCAGATTGACTTAATGACCATGACACTAACTTAATAACAGTAGTGAGTCACTTAACAGTAGTGATCCACTTAACAAATGTGCCAAGAATAGTCATAAAACTCATTTAACAACTTTCTTGATTAGCAATGGAGATTTCGGGTTCAATTGTGGTTGTAAGTTATAAAGTATTGTTCTAAGTCTTAGTTTTTTCTTCCCAACAACCTCTGTTATTGCTTTAATTTAGAAAGCTTAAATCATTTGGCTTCAGGACTTTTGAAGGAATGTCCTCTTTGATCCAGATCTGTCAGTACTTTACATTATTACCCGAAATGCTGTTATAAATCTCATGCACAAAAGAGAGAGGTTAAGTTTTGGTTTTACAGAATATTTTTTTAATCTGTTTTTTTAATGCTTGTTTGTTGTTGTTTCATCTTGGTATTTAACATTCTAGCTTTTAAAATTTATTTATGGTGATGTTCTTGTGTGTATTATTTTTTCTAAGATGCTGTGTATTATATTTTGCCCTAGGTTCCTGTTAAATCAAATGTGCACGTCATTTAAAAAAATGCCTGATTCCATCAATTCCACCACAATTCCACTCTGCCTTAATATAGCCCAAAGTAAAATGATTATAATGGATTGAAGGTCCATTTTACATTGTTATTTCACTTTTTAAAATCCATGTCAAAGCCGAATAATAGAATTATGATGGCATGCAAGAATGACCTTGGGCACAGCTTAGGCAACTTCTGATAAGAGGAAGCCCAGTTTGCAAATGGGGGGAAAAGCATGGGAAGTGTTTCAAAAGAGACCCTCCTTAGTCTTCTGGAGGCTAAAAAGAGAAGGAGAAAAATACTTTCAGTCTGGCAAGATTAATTTTAACTCTTTAAGTAGTCCAGACAAGAAAAAACAACCAGGAGCACCAACACTATATCTTTAGGAGCCATGGTGGCACAGGGGTTGGAATGCAGTATTGCAGGCTAACTCTGCCCATAGTCTAGAGTTCGATTCTGACCAGCTCAAAGTTGACTCAGCCTTCCATCCTTTTGAGGTCGGTAAAATGAAGACCCAGATTATTGGGGGGCAATATGCTGATTCTGCAAACCACTTAGAGAGTACTGTAAACCACTATGAAGCGGTATATAACTCTAAGTGCTATTGCTGTTACATTAGCAGAATCTTGCAAGACTGAAGTTATGTCCCCCCTCTCTTTTTAGTCTTTGGAAAACTAGGGAAGGGTCCCTTTGGCAATGCTTTTCTCCCACCTGTTGACTGAGTTGCCTCTTATCAGACTGTAGCCTAGGCTGCAGCATCCCAAGGTCATTTTCACCTACCATCACAAGAACTGTTTCATATTTAAGATGAAAATGAAATAAGAGATATTCTACCCATCTTGAGTAATGCAACTCTGGGTAGCACACCA
Source organism: Ptyas mucosa (assembly GCA_012654045.1). Lineage (NCBI taxonomy): Eukaryota > Metazoa > Chordata > Lepidosauria > Squamata > Colubridae > Ptyas > Ptyas mucosa. The sequence goes on from WNWU01000020.1 coordinate 9,306,498, forward strand.
GAAACAAATAAATATTCTTCAATAATATTTAAATACAGCACTGGCAAGATCGGTCTGCTGCTTCTATGCTGGCCTTTGAAGTAAGCCACGCATATCAATAGAGATGCAGTTGTTACAGCTGAAATTGTCAGCTTTTTTGAAATAATTATTCAGGGTCAAGCAATAAATATGAACCTAAACTAAAAGGTTTACTGAAAATCCCATAATTCTTGATAAGGTCTTGAAGAAAAGTTCTGTTCCTCCAAGTAGCTCATAAGAGCTCTGCGTTCCTTTCCCACCCAAGTCCAAAAGCAACTTAAATTGTCTCCATAGTATAACTCATTTTTTCATAATACTGCATTTAACACAATAAAGTTGAATGTATGTGCTTTTTATTCTATGTATAATCAATGCTCCTGCAAAATCAAATAATACTATTACTTTTGCAGAGGAGGGGAAGTGTTCCTCACAATGGCCAAACCAATTTTTAAACACATCATAGTTTTGCACAATTTATAAACAGACTAACCATAAAATAAACAAAACAATATGTTATTATTTCTTGTATCTTTTATTTAAAAGGTGCTTACCGCTACAACAGAAATCAACAATCTTTCTGAATGCTTCTCCATCTTGTTATCAAGTTTCCGCACTATCTAACAAAACAATAAATACTTAATTGAAGCCAAGCTCAACAAACTTTAAAAAATGGTATGACTACTGAACTCTATAAACTATCTGAATGTTTTCTCATCTTGAGGGGATTCCAGGTGAACAAGGCTCTTATTTTTAATTCTTCTAATATTTTTCACAGGACACAGTTAGTTTATTCAGATGCTTCTCCAAGGAGTGACAAAACTTTCTTTCCCAAATATAGATTGTTCCAGAATATACATATAATTAGGTTATTTTTGTCTAGATTATCTGACTGATTCTATACATCAGTTCTAAAACACATTCATGTATAAAGAAAATACAGGTAGTCCTTGACTTATAACAGTTCATTCCGTGACTGGAGTTACAATGGCACTAAAAAAAAGTGAGTTATGATCATTTTTCACACTTTCAACCATTGAAATATCCGCATGGTTACATAATCAAAATTCAGATGTTTGGTAACTGATTCACATTTATGTCCCCAGGTCCTGTGATCCCCTTTGGCGATCTTCTGAGATGGGAAAGCCAGATTCACTTAACAACTAATATAAGTGTTACTAACTTAAAACTGAAGTGATTCACTTAACAACTTTGGCAGGAAAGGATATATAATGGAGGAAAATTCACTTAACAAATGTCTTACTTAGCAACAGAAATTTTGGGCTCAATTCTGGTCATAAGTCGAGAACTCCCTGTTTAGCACACCTTACTCTTTCCAAAATCAGTAGAATTTACAATCACAGTTGAATCCATTAGACTAGCTTTTTATAAACTAGTGATAACTTATAATAGTTTTTATAAACTACTCTCTGTCACCAGTAGTAGTATCAAGATTAATCAAGATTAATCAATCTTTTATTGTCAGAAGAAGTGATGACAATAACAAAATGACAGGAAGTGAAGCTAAATTCAGGAAGTATCCAGGACAGTCAAATGAGAGGGTCCCTCTGTTGTATACTATCTGATTTGGTTGTAATAAACCACTAAAAGCATTACGGTGGAAATTCATATTAATTAAAATGGAATGATGCTAAATGTAGTATCCAAATTATATGTTGAGTCTTCTTCTTATCTTCATTCAGCCTGAAGGTAACTTTCTCATGTTTTGATTCTCAGTTTATAAGGAGCAGCATCATAATCATATTTAAGATAAAATATGGAAGTAATTTAACCCTATAGTCTAGTGAAATGACTTTTGCTATCCAAATGTTTTACACACTATCAATATCTACTCCTGGGGGTTGGAAAACACCTCACAGCACAAGCTCCAATATTATTAAGCATTGGTGGGGAGGACAGCCAACAAAAAACTCATAAATATGATTAAAATGAAGTCAGAATCACCCTTTAAAATATTTTCTGTTCCCACCCCTCCTGCATTGTAACTTATTGTCTTTCTTAACATACATGGTCTCCAATTTTATATTTATCCAGTATTTGTCTTAAGTGAATAATACACACATATAATTTTATAAACATACAGGTATATATCCCTACACATACCGGTAGTAATTTAATTTATGTCAGTTTATTCTCCTAGCATGTGCCAGAAATAAATTTACTGTTTCAATTTCTTAGAAAACCTACCTTTATAAAAGAAATGAGACACCCAATAAGAGGATAGATGGGAACAAAAATAGAAAAACAAACATGAAGAACAGCGGCTGTTGTGTAATACCACATAAAGAAGGCTACTTCGATGACAACAGAACAAACTAAAGCGGCCTGAAAGAGAGAAGAAAATTTAAAAGATTGTGTTATTTATTTTTATCCAGTGACATTCCATGTCCCCGGCAAATGGCATCAAATACATAGTAGAAAGACATTGTAGCTAACGTATAATGGCATCTCAGGGTGCAGGGTTAGCCCTAGCCCTTTGGCAGGTTTAAGACTTAGTAATTTAGTAAATTAAGGAAAGTGGAGGAAAGCATTAAATAGTCTGGAGGGAGGGAGGACAACATAATCTGAAGAAGTAGATTATCTGAATCCTTTTCAGTGGGAGTTCAGGATGAGTTATAGTACTGAAATACAGTTATGGCTGATCTTTGAAGGGCTTGAAATGGGGTGGTATGTCCATCCTGGATTTTTTTTGGTGGCTTTCAATACTATTGACCATAGCATACTTATGGACTGGCTTAGGGAATGTTCTGCAGAGCTTCTCTTTCCTCTGTCGTCAGTTCCAGTTTGTATTCATAGGGATGGAGGGAGAGAAGCCACAGGGTAAGGTTATTCAGTGGCATGGGGTGCAGCATACTGATGATCCTCAGCTGTACATCTGCACTGAGGCGGGACAAAATGGTGCCACCCAGGTGCTTACTAAGTTCTTGGAGGCTGTAAATTTTTGAAGGGAAAGAACTGGTTGCAGTTCAACTCTAGCAAGACAAAATGATTCTGGGCTTTTTGGACCCCTCTGGATCTGGACAATTGTCATCTTTAAATCTCAAAAGAGTAGCACTCCTCTGGAGAATTTGTGCACAATTTGAAAGCCAATGCCCATGTTCATTCATGCTTTAGTCATTTCCCACGTATAGTATTGAACATGAAAACCATCTAAATTTAAACTGGTTCAGAATAGATCAGGGCACACAGTTTTGAGTGCTCCAAGGTTTGCACCATTGCTTATCCAAGCTGCACTGGCTCCCAATCTCCTTCTGGATGCAATTCAAGATGCTGGTTATTATCTTTAAAGCTCTGCATGCATGGGACAGGTTATCAACAGGACTGGCTACACCTGAGAGTATCTGCCTGCCCTGCCAAATCAGATAGGATGGGTGTGCTCCAGACCGCCTCTATTAAACAATGTAACCTGGCTGGATCTAAGAGGTGTGCCTTCTTTGTAAAAATACTTCTCCTTTGGAACAGTCTTCACTTCAAGATCTGGAGGCCCTTTCCTCTTGGCTTTCCAGAAGACTTGTGAACACCTGGTTCTTCCCCCAGGCAATGGTCCAGGATAGAAATTTAAACCAACATGTGTAACTGGCATAGAGTTGTTATGATGTCCTGGCTGGGGTGTGTCATTAAAAAAAATGTTGTGGGGTTGTTTTTTTATTTTTCATACATCTATAATGGTCTGTTTATTGCTAGCCACCAGGGTTATACTGTATAAGAGGGATGGGTCATACAAACAACAAATAAGTTTAACTTACCACTGAAAAAATAAATGACCAAAATTCTTTGGTATTTTGTATGGCATTAAAGCTGAAGGAGACAATATAATTAAACATAACAACTGATGGTACGTAGCCAATAAGGCAAAAAACCTGCAAGTGAAAAGAAAATTTTTAGCTGACTTTTTAAGATCAGGGATAAAGAAAGTAGTACATAAGCCTAAAGGAATTTTCTAACAGGCAAGCTATGAGGCTGCTTAATTCCTGCTCCTTTTCTTCTGTTCTCATCTGTTTTATATAGATACAGCTGTCCTATTCTTCAAGCCGAAGCTGAGGCTCAAATACTTTGGCCACCAAATGAGAAGAAAGGACTTGATGGAAAAGACCCTGATATTGGGACAGATTGAAGGTAAAAGGAGAAGGGGATGGCAGAGGATTAGATGATTAGATAGTGTCACTGACACAACAAACATGAATTTGGGCAAACTCCAGGAGACAGTGGAAGACAGGAGGGCCTGTCATGCTATATCCATGGGCTCGCGAAGAGTCAGACACAATTTAGCGACTGAATAATAAAATTCTTCAAAACTCTTCTTGCAGTCACTGATGAAAATACATATTTGTGCAACACTTTTTGTAGGAACTGTACTAGAAGAGGTACAGAGGAGTCTGTAAAGTCCCTGATGCATTGGTGAAATCCAATTTTTTTTACTACCGGTTCTGTGGGCGTGGCATGGGAAGGATGCTGCAAAATCTCCATTCCCACCCCACTCTGGGGCCAGCCAGAGGTGGTCTTTTCCGGTTCTCCGAACTACTCAAAATTTCCGCAACTGGTTCTCCAGAACCTGTCATAACCTGCTGAATTTCACCCCTACCCTGGTGTTCTCTGAGCTTGGTTGGTTGGCTTGCACAGTCTGGAAACAATCAATCAATCTAAGAGAGCACCAGGGACTCCACAGTTCAATCCTGAACTCTGATATGGTCTCCTCTACTGGAACAGAGGATTCTCTTGTTAACGAAAATGGCTGGAAAGTAATAATGCAACACTAACAAAGAATGAGGATGTGAAAGAAATATATTCTAGCAATAATGCTGAGTTTTCACTAGATAAAATCATATCTTGCATAAAGAACCTCCATATGTCTGCAATATTATAACCCATTTTCAAAAGAAGCAAATTTTTCATTATGCTTTTATTGTTTCCCTAGCCACAACATGAGATCCTGGCTTAGATCTGGCATACTAGTACATGAATAAAATGAACAATTCTAATAAATAAATTAAACATTCTTATTACACCAAGCAATAATCAGTCAATTTTTTTTAGAAAATGAATTTTAAAAAAGCATTTGTTTGGAATTTTGCTTCTTAAGATAAATCAATACGGGCTAACTGATAACATGGCTTTCAATTTTGAAAAAAAAGAAGTAAAAATATTCTTATTCACTTTTGTGGAGAGACGGTTTAAAATCCAAATGTATTCACAATAAAATGAAAAAATAATAGGAAATGTATTTGTTGTAAAATAGAACTTACCAAAGCAAGAAACTTTTCAGGGAAAAAATAAATTCCATGATGAAATATAAATAAACTTCCTACCATAAGAAGAAGAATTATATAAAATAATGGGATATCAATTAGTGCTTGTCCACACCAATAAGCAGAAGGATAAAGTCCAGAGATTTTAAATTGGGTGTAAGCTCTTGTCTGCAAAATAAATAATAGATAGGTCAATAGGTAGGTAGATAACATATTGTGGCAGTAGATCTCATCATTCATCCTGATTTTGCTCTTTCTGTTTGTAGCTGATATGTTAATATTAAACATATCTACATGCTATATATGGTACATTTTTAAAATACTGAACCATTATATAATCCTAATGCTGGAAGAATATTAAAGTTTATTAAATGTAATCAACTAAAACATTAAATTATTTTTGAAAAATGGACAAAACATTGAGACATGAATAAAACTGGATCCAAAAACAATTCATCAAGTTAAAAAAAATTAAGTACATCTTAAAGACTGGAAAAAAATTAAAAGACAGATAAAGTAGTACATACTAGAAGTGATAGTAATTACATAGTGCCTTAGAATCCTTAGAGTGATCAGCAATTATAGTTAGGATAGTGATTAAATCTAAATATAGCTATGAGAGTCAGCCAAAATATAGATAAACCTCTCCTAATGGTGCTTCTTCAAATTTTATCTTGTCCATAGTATGGATGTTAATAATTGTGATAGAAATTTCACTGGGAGCCAATTTGCACATTGCTTTCCAACTAGAATTTGCAATAGCACTGATATGTACATGAAATGAAGTTCTATAACAATGTTTCTGGAAATTTAAAAAGTTATACCCCATTGCCTGTTTAGCTCCTCCCTTCTAAATTGCACTCTGACTTGGCTCAATTGTTACTCAGCCCTAATAGGCTATGTCATGATGTGAGGTCTTCTCTTAATGAACCATATGGTCTTTGGGTTATGATGGCAAACTGGGTTTGCCATTGCTCACTGATGTGGTTTTGTGATGTTGCACTTTACAACCAGGTCACTCAGCAATGGAAATTCTGGTCCCAATTGCCGTTGTAACCTGAGAAGTACCCGTAACATGAAATCAGTTAAAATGTCTTTTAAGTTATTCCAACTCCTTTAATGGTAATTGAGATGTGATATGTAAAAGAAAATGAATATGGACTCAATCAAATATTTCTGTTGCTTTAGGAAAATATTCTAACTGTGGCATAGAAACCACCCAGGTTGTATCACTCAGGTTTTGGCATTTTAACAGAAATAGGACGGTGTAAGGATCTCGAAAGTCTTCTAATCCAACTCCCTCCTAGGGCAGATCAACTCAGACAAATGGCCATCCAACTCTTGTTTCAGAGTCTCCAGAGATGAAGTGAGATAATTCCATGAGACAAGCTGCCCCACTATTTAATAGTTCTCACAGTCAGGAAATTCTTCCTTATTTTGAGTCTGGATTATCTTTGTAAAATTTCCAATTACTGGTATTTGTTCTAACTGTGGGCACTACAGAAAATGAATTCATACTCTCTTCCCATACCTGACAGCCTTTTAGGTATCGGGAAGACTGCTATCATATCTCTTTTCTTAAGGCTGAACTTTTTTTAACCATTCTTCTTCATAGAATACTATTTCCAATATCCCAATTATCTTTGTTGCTTTTCTCTGTATCATTTCCATTTCTCAGCATTCTTCTTGTATAATGGTACCCCAAATTGGATTCAATATGCCAGATGAGGTCCATCCACTAGATATAGTAAAAAGATATTATGATTTGTTACCTTGTGATTTTCTGCATTCTCCATGGCAAAATATGATGGCATTCCAGTGACAAGAACTCCTAGTAAGACAGCTTCAAAATACAGCACAATAGTGAAAATTGTGTCAGTGATTTCCTGCGAATAAGAGATTTTTGGGTAAGAATTTTTTTTAAAAAAAAAACTTGAAATCTAACAAAGTCCAAACATATGGCCTGCTTATTTTGGTATGCTATAGATCATGCCTCATTAACTGCATTTCATGTGTCTCATTAAATAATCCTAGAATACCAACTAATTCCAATCTGTAATTACATTAAAAAATAGGCAGAATTCTAGAACTTTAAATAACATGTTTAAGCCCCAAAATGTAGAAATACAATTTTCCTTTCCGATGTATCACCTGATACTGACAAAAATGGATCCACATTACATTTCAAAGCTGCTCTGCAACCATTTCTAGCCACTACCACAAGTCTTAATACTAGATGTTTTTCCCTTTTATATTATCCCTTCCTATAATTGATAAATTTCAAGATACCTATACATTCTTTATAATATTAGAACCCAGGTTATGCCTAGATTAAAATGTGGAGAATTTTTTATCTTGCCATGGAGGTATGAGCTGTATTGTGCTATGAGCTATACTATGCAATGTATTTGGTTCCAGCATTCTTACAAATCATAAAGCAGAGAAAATGAAGAGCATTACATGCATGACAGCACTAAAATCATTTTTGAGACAAGACTTAAAGATGTTTCAACTCTCATAGTTGGTAGTTCTTTAAATTATTACCAGAAAGATGGAGGCACAGCTTATAATCAATTGAGAATCAGTGTATGTCATGAGCATTTTAAACCAGATCAGTCACTGCAACAATCTATTATACACAATTAGAAAAGTACATTTTCTTGAAAGCATATGTTGAGACTTTCCAATTTTCATTTTTAGGGGATCTCTGGCCTCAAGTGGCATTTCCCAGCTTAGAATTTCTTCAGCATAAATGCATGAAAATTATTCTGAAAATCTGTATTATGTAAATGGTAAAACTAAAGCAAATGAAGTTTGAAAATACATGTACAAATGCCAATGTAAAAAAAAATGCTTAGTGAGTAACATCAGTCAACTGAATCAGATTGGAGCTATAGTAGAATACTGGAAAGAATGGCCAAAATCTTTTAATTCCTAATATATAACATCATTATCCATCGTTATATGAAGAATTTATAATATCAGCATTTGAACTTTCACATTCACTTACTTGAAAGAAAGGGTTACTCCAAACCTGGATCTTTTCAGTTATGTTTGCAGTGTGTAGATAGAAGTTGCTAATAATATTCATCATAACAGGTAAAGAATGTATCATGGTGCGATTAAAAGCAGCAGTAAAGATATAATTCTGCAACAACAAAGATAAAAATTAAAATTTATGAGAATATATCTGGGCATAATGCAACAACAAGTGATAAATATCTCATTACAAAAAAAGAACTAAAATGAACTTTTAGAAGCATAAAATGATGCAATATGGTATCATTCATGCTATTTAAAATTTAAATCAATGATATCATTAAAACAGATGTAAATTTCTTTATGATGTGATCACAAAGTATTTCTGCATCTCTGCTGAATCTTAGGTGGTATTGTCAAATGGTTTACTAGATTTGGGTGATTATCCTGAAACCTAACCCAACCCTTCTTTCTTTCTTTCTTTCTTTCTTTCTTTCTTTCTTTCTTTCTTTCTTTCTTTCTTTCTTTCTTTCT
>WNWU01000020.1:9315302-9335646 GCA_012654045.1 Ptyas mucosa
TCTTTCTTTCTTTCTTTCTTTCTTTCTTTCTTTCTTTCTTTCTTTCTCTTTCTTTCTCATTCCTCCCCCCCTCTTTCTTTCTCTCTCTCTCTCTTTCATTAATTGATATGCTCTCCACCTCACTATTGAAGTGACTCTTGGGTAGTTTAGAAAATGGTAAAAAGATAATATGATTAAAATTAAGGAAGATTAAATAGAGACTAAAAACCAAAAGAACAAATGACATGGGGGTAGGGAACCACTCTCTGCAGCATCTTCAGCATAGAGCACCCCAATCAGGTTATTACTCTTTGATCTAATCATTGAAAGCTATTCATTAGTTAACAATCCACATGCAGTTAGATGGAGAAGTTATTTCCTGGCACACACGACTGAACAGACTAATTAATACACTTGTATGAGTCTTCTTAGCAATTTGTCAGAACTGAATAGAACCTTGATGTAGGAGAAGAACAGGCAGAGCCTGAGTGGCGTAGCAGGCTAATGCCTCCTACCAAGGCAGCATTTAACATCCAGCTGTCTGCAATTACTGCAAGTTCAAATCCCACCAGGCTCAAGGTTGACTCAGCCTTCCATCCTTTCTAAGGTAGGTGAAATGAGGACCCAGATTGTGGGGGCAATAAGCTGACTTTGTATAAATATACAAAACTATGAAGGCTATTGCTTAACGCATTGTAAGCCGCCCTGAGTCTCCGGAGAAGGGTGGCATAGAAATAAAATTTAAAAAAAAAAAAGAGCCGGAGGGACAAAGTTAAGCGAGTCAGCAGTCTAGAATCATTACATTCCACGAATGGTCTAAGTCCAACCACTCTTGAGCCTCTCTTAAATTCCACTGACCCTTATCTAGTGTCAATCCTTGGTATTGAGCAGTTTGTTGATCAGATTTTCATGTATAGACTTGAGCAATAAATCTTAACTGCAACTTAAGGTATGGTTCTGATTTTTTACACCTGACAGTTTATGAATAAACCTTAATTTCCTGAGAATGAAATGGAGAGATCTATTTTCTTTTTGTGATGCAACTCATGGGGCAGCCTTTGCTACCACAACAGGGCCGCAGTGGCTATGCATTACCTCCAGAAATACAGGCAGCACATTTCTTAATGCCAGAGGGGAGACAGGGGAAAGCTCTTTAAATTTAAATCTTATTTGAAGATGTCACAGAGACCAATAAATAATCCGCCTCTGTCGGAACAAAATGCTGTACTGGATAAGCTTTAGCTTGATCTAGTGGGGGCTCATGTAGTTTTGGGTTTACTAGTGTAACACATAAAATAACAGGCATTTTTCTTGTACTTGGTAGCAGCTGCTATGCAACAGAATGAATATCCTTTAAAGAAGATTTCTTTGATACATATTTTTGACAGGTTTTCTTTATCCTCAACACCTTCACTTTGGGAATGGAGGAATGAATTCTGCTTGGGCCAACTGTTTTCACGTTTCTTACTTAAGAAACTCTGTTGGAGGATTTTTTGTTTGCTCTGAATGGATTATGATAGAATGTTTAGGCCGGGATGTACATTGTGTGTTGCTATTATCTCTGAGACAGATGGGTGATTAAGAAATATGAAAGATAAATAAATAAACTTATTATTTTTATTGTTGTATAGTTTTATTTATTATTGGATTACATTTTTATTGCACCTTTATTACTTTATAAGTAAGTCAAGGTGGCAAACCTACCTAACACTCCCTCCTCTAATTTTCCTGACAACAACCTTGTGAGGTGGGTTGGGCTGAGAGAGTGACCGGCCCAATCACCAACCGGCTTTCATGCCTAAGGTAGGACTAGAACTCACCGTCTCCTGGCTTGCAGGCCACCACCTTAACCATTATATCAAAGTGGCTCCTTTCCCAATATTAAACCTCTGTGTCCCACCCAGAGTTGTTGTCTTGAGATGGGAAGCTATATATATTGTTTGTATGAAAGAATAAATAAATAAATATTCTTTTTATTTTAACCTTTCCCTATGTTTTATGTTGTTTTAAAAAAGCACTTCACATTTGAGATGGATAGGCAACATTTTAATGGCTGGGACGTTGCATTTCGTATTTTGGGGACAGGCAAAGGATCAGTAAGAATGGGAGAGGCAAAATCAGCAGGGGAACACCATTCATATACACAGGACTAGAATTTCATGCCCTGTTCCCCACACCTCTGGGAACTGGGCACTTGCAGTCACAGTGGTTTCTGGGTATCCCAAATGAACACCAAATATTATTTAAAATAAATGCTAATATTCATTTTATGGATATATATACATTTTATTCCCTCACAGAACTGAAGTATCCAAAAGTAATTCACCATCTACAAACTTATTAACCTGAGATTGTTCTATCCTTAGCAAATCTGATACATTTGTTTTCAGATCATATTGTACAACTACATATAATTGCACACACATTTTACTAAATTCCTGTATATTCAAAGAGAATTATTATCTTTTCTTACCTTGTCTACTTTAAATACATGTAATGCTGCACTATGTGGAGCAAAGGACACATATCCACTGTTGTTTAATGCTGTACTGTGGAAATCTGCTGATTCATAATCACTGTCACTGCATACCTCTGTAAGTATATTCTGGTTTCTAAGAGCACTAATTAAGTCATCTATGTTTGACCCTAGATTAAAAAAAAGGAGAACATGGCATAAAAATATCACAGCTATTCCATACATTCAGAGCAATTTAAGTATATAAAATTTAATTACAGTTAACTCTAAAAAGAGATTCAGGTACAATGTAAGAATGATCTGGACAGAGGGATGACAATATTTTTTTTTAAAAAAGTGGGTCCTTTTCAATTCTAGAGAGCCTTAGGAAATGGCATTTGAGTAGGGTGGACCAGAATGACAAAAGCAAAATTGCAGCATCATGAAACACCTTTTATAGCACGAAGGGAAAGAGCTTATGATGCAACCTTGCTTTGTTCCTGCAGATGCATACAAGGTCAGGCTCTCCATTGGTCATCTGTTAGTTTGAAACCTACATGCAAATATGCAGCTGAACCTTATAATTCATGGCTTCCTTATCCATAGTTTGTCTATATGACATGTTCATTATTCAAGACAATCCACTTTGCACACCCGTTTTTTTTGGTACAAGTGTTCTACACAATCTGCCATTTTGCTCTGCGAGAAATATGGATGTAGCTTCCAGTCAATTTATCAGTTGCCCAAGCATTATGCAATGTTCCTAACATTTAAAACAAGCTGCTACTCCCATGGTGAAAACGAAGAACTCTACAATGGCCTCCCCTACTCACTATAATTTCTCATCAATCCACAATATTCTTTAAAATGCTAAATAGAGAGATGGAGTGCTGCTAATTTCAACTGTGGAAATAGGAACCCGAGGCCTTCTTTATTTTATTTTGTAATCTTTGCTTTTTATTTTTATTTCTATTTCTGTTTATTTTATTTTTATTATTATTATGAATACAGTGGTACTTTGGTATTCATCATTTGGTTCCAGGACGTGCTGTGAGTACCAAAAACAATGAGTACCAAACAATTTTTTCCCATAAGGAATAACGTAGTGAGTCACAAGGCAGCCGGCATTAACAAGTTCTAACTGTGCAGTGAGTACCAAACAAACTGAGTATCGGGACAAAATGTTCACATCAAAATGTGTTGAGTACCAAATTTGATGATTTTCAAAGCAGTTGAATACCAAGGTACCATTTTACTGTATTTTATTTTGAAAATTATTTCCTTAAAATTTTTTATTACTTATTCTTTATTTGAAATAAAACTGAATGAGAGAACCTAAGATCTAAAGTGGCTACCATTCAGTTATTTCTCTTCTATGATTTTTGGGAGAATCTCTGTTGGCTTTTCAATCATTTTCCAGCTCTTAAACAGCCCCATAGCTCCGAGATATTGTATCAATACAGGTAATCCTAGCTTACTGACTTCCTCGGTCAGCAACCATTCAAAGTTACAACAATGCTAAAATAGTTTATGACTGGTCCTCCAACTTGCACTCTTCACAGTCATGTGATCGTGGGGAAGCTGGCAGGAAGTTGCACGTCACCCTTACATGATGTTGCACTTAACAATCCAGTGATTTACTTAACAATTGCAGCACAACGGAAGTTGTAAGTCTGGCACAGTCACGTAATGTTTCACTTCACTACAACATCAGTTAGCGATGGAGTTTCCAGTTCCAATTTTGTATTTTGTTTCAAAAAGCTAGGATATACAACAAACTAGGATAGAACAAGGAAGTCCACCTGTAGTGGATTTTATAAATATGAAATAAAGAACTGGAAATGCCAGGAATTGAAATAAAACCAATCAGTATATTGCATTTAAAATGTAGTTGTTAAACTTCTTACCAGTGGAGTTTTGAATAAGGAGACTAGTTTTGTACTTGTCATATGTTTCATTGGTCTTAAGAAAATATAAATTTGGAGATAACTGTATGGGGACTACAGCTTTTTTCAAATAGTGATGTACAGCAAACATAAAAATCTGAATAACAAGGAACACTGTAAATAACAAAAATCTGAAAGAAAAGAAAAAGCAGAGGTCCATTTAAGAACTAGATCAGAATTAGGCAGGCTTGTCTTGAGGAATTCATTACATTACACTACATTACAGTCCATCAGTCTGTGACTAAAGGTATCTTGAGATATTGAGAACTGTAATTAAATGGTTTTAAATGTGAATTTTCTTATATTGTAACACACATCGGTTATAAATAAGCTTATAAATACATTTAAAACTCTCAATATACAATGAAATGCAGCAAGTAGGGGAATAAGATTGTAGAACTAGCAAGTAAGGTGTTTGCATCCAGTGTTGATATCAGTCAGCTGTTGGTGCAAGCTATAAATTGTAGAAATCATCATTATCTAAAAAAAGAATATTGGCAGTAAAATGTAAAAATTTAGTGTCAATTTAACAGTATGCAAACAGACTTCGGTTGTTATAAAAGTCTAAGTGCTATTGCTATTGCTACAGGAATAACTTTTGAAGAAACACTACAAGAAATCATAATAGCTGCCAGTGGGGACATTTGGAGCAACTGTTATTGCCTTCTCAGCCACCTCTTGCCATCATCTTCCTTCAACTGCTGTCACACATTTCTTGCCTCTGGAATGATGATGCTGTGCTTCAAAAAGGGCCTCATCCATTACCCACCCATTTTGAAAATAGCCCAGGCTACTTGAAAGTATACATAATTCCATACATACATATCATACATAATTCATGCTTTTAATTGCTTCTGTTATAACAACAACATTTGCTTTTAAATCAGATTAATTCAAAGTTGAGATACTTACACCACTGCCACTGACTTAATTTCACGTTTTAAGTTGAGGAAATGAACCTTTGCCATAGTCGTGACTTGTTTTTTCCAGAGAGATTTCTTGTTCGCCACACAAGATTTTACTTCAGAGAGCATTAGTAGGCTCTGCTCTAATTCATCAGTAGATTTTGTATCAATTTCTTCTTCTACTTTTTCTGAGTTGAATATACTAAAATCTAAGAAAGAGAAAAGAATAGCTTGGTCAGCTTTACTTCCAAGTAGATTGGGGTATGTGAGTGTGAATATATATATAGGTAGTCCTCAACTTACAGCCATTCATTTAGTGAACATTTGAAGTTACAATGGCACTGAAAAAAATGATTTATGATTGTTTCTCCACAGTTACAACCGTTGCAGCGTCCCCATGGTCATGTGACCAAAATTCAGAAACTTGGCAAGTGGCATTTATGATGGTTCCAGTGTTCTGGGACCATGTGATCACCTTTTACGACCTTCTGACAAGCAAAATCAATGGGGAAGCCAGATTCATTTAACAACCATGCTATTAACTTAACAACTTCAGTGATTCATTCACTTAACATCTGTGGCAAGAATGGTTGTAAAATGGGGCAAAACTCAACAACTATCTTGTTTAACAGCAGAAAATTTGGGCTCAGTTTTGGTCATACGTTGAGGACTACCTGTACAAAATGTACTACCTCTACAAGTGAAGCTTCCATCTCAAAAATGTCATTGCCCAACCCAATTTTAAAAAATGGGAAATTCTACTATACTATAGGCTGAAATATAATTGAATACTGAAACAATTACTAATTGGACATTTATGATATTGTATTTAAAACACAGTATAGGAAGTTAGGCTGTTTTTTCCCACCTTACCTGCTTGGTCAATCTCCGCTTCAGCTTCCAACTTGAGGAAAACATCCTCCAAGGTTGTCATGGAAACACCGTAAGAAATAACACCCAAATGAGCGTGGGTATCTAGATCAGCAAACAGCGCTACAAGAAAAAGTAGCCATGGGGATCTTAGTAATGAATTTGTAAATGTCATCATGTTTCTCTGCAATGCTCTTTTTATGGTTGCTCAATGAACGGTCTTCTAATTTCCCCAAAACTTTATTCCAAAAGCAGGAAAACAATAATGTTTAGGTAATAAATGTATCTGGAGTTAGTTGTTCTCTGTTAAAGTAACCACCAACTAACTCTCTATATATTAATATTATAGTCTTTGAGCTCAAGTGCAATTAGAAACATAGCCTTCTGCTTTTCTCTGCAATTCAATAGAGAAAATGTTATACCTGAAAATTTGTCCATATCCTTAAATGGTAATGCATATATCAGTTGTTCTTCGTTCTGTTTTAACAAACTTGATCCGGGGATGTGCTGTCTGATGACAGATGCTGTAGCTTCTGTGTTACAATACCTATCTATGTGCATACTAAGAAACACATATAGACATCATTGTTTTGCAAAGGGATGCACGACATTCATTATAGGAATAAGAAGAATTACTCCTCCTTACTGCTGCCTGCATCTGTATTTTCATAATCCAATTCATGAAGGGTATTCATAAATATTATTTGTTACCATCCTAAGGGTGCTTACAATATAAAGTAGTAAAATTTAATAAATGTCAGCAAAACCTAAACACTTAAAAAAAAATGACTACTGAAACAACTCAACACAAAAGTTCAACAATTTTAAATTACAAACCAGAGGTCAAGTATAGTTTAAAACCCCTTTAAATGATACCAGAACAAATGTCAGGAATATATAGGTAGTCCTCGACTTACAACCAGTAATTTAGTGACCATTTGAAGCTACAGTGGCACTGAAAGAAGTGACTTATGGCCGATTTTCACTCTTACAAACATTGCAACATCCACATGGTAATGTAATCAAAATCTGAACACTTGGCAACTGGTTCACGTTTATGACAGATGCAGTGTCCCAGGATCATGTGATCACCTTTTGGGGACCTTCTGACAAGCGAAGTCAATGGGGAAGCCAGATTCATTTAATAGCCATGTTACTACCATAACAGCTGCAGTGATTTACTGAACAACTGTGGCAAGAAAGGTTGTAAAGTGGGGGGAAACTCACTTAACAACTATCTCACATAGCAATGGAAATGTTGAGCTCAATTGTGGCTGTAATTTGAGGACTACTTGTAAAGGGTTCTTCATTAAGAGCAATAATGGAGGAGCAGATAAGTAAGACTTACTTGCTGTTTCCCTGGTACATTAATGCAAGCATAAGCAGTCCTTCAAATAATAACTGGACTCAAATTGTTTAAAGATCAATGTTAAGTACTCTGAATTGAGGTTTAAAACTGAACTAGCAACTCACAGTAGGATAGACATTACAGATGAGCAGTCTAGTCTTAATAAAAGCCTGAATAGCTATATTCCATACTAGCTGAAGTTCTCAAGTAATTTTCAATGACAGCTTCAAGCCAAGCATGGTAACAATGTTAATCATACAATCCAATCCATATTACGATCACCTAACAATGAAATAATTTCAATTTCAATGTGTTTAAAGAGCGGAAATATTGAAGCAGGATTGGGACAGACATTAGAAGGGAAAAGAAAGTGGTGGTACCTCAAACGATAGCCAATTCCCCATTTTGTCTTAAGGAAAAGGGAAGATCCAAGACATTTCAGCATTCCTTGAGAAATTACAGCTTTCCGATCTAGAAGTAGGCCAGAAGGGATCTTTATCATAAATAGATAATGCTTATATGGTAGCAACCAAAAGTATCTTATTTATATTATGGATAATATATATCTAACCTAACAGGCCTCTAATTGAACATGCCTGCAAGAATGTCTGCTTCATCCATGAAATGGGTACTGAACACTGTCACGTGGTTGGCTTTTCTGTTTTTCAAGAGGTTCCAAACTGTATGTCGGGAGCATGGATCCATACCAGCAGTTGGCTCATCCAAGATTAACACCTAAATAATAGCCAGGGAAAACAATAAATAAAACTTAAGTCTTCATTTTACAAATACCAATGCTGCGTGGCACCAAAACTGTAGGAAAAATATCACTGTCTAAATGGTGTGGGAAGGTGGAGAGAAATCCCATAAAGCCCCATGATGGGTGGAGTAACTGGGAAAAAAAAGTTTGCCGAGTACTAAAGGGGAAGGAGGCTGAATTATAGTTAAACCTTGCTTAACAATGGCAACTGGGACCGAAATTTCCACCACTCAGTGATGCAGACATAACGCGCAATGTCACAATATTGCCTCATTTAGGGAAGGCAAGTCTCCATTGTTAATTGAGGATCACAGGTTCTGAACTGATGACCTCACTTGATAGCGACTTAAGATTTCTTGCCGATTTCCAACAAGCAGTGTTAATAGGGAAGTTGGCAGGAAATTGCAAGTCTTGTATGATTTGCAACAGGCTGGCAGACGGCTGAATGCAATGTATCCTAACCAGTCAGTTCCAAAATCCCTTACTTTGCTGTACTTCAAAAACACTGAAGATTAAGCTTGATAATACAGTGCAAAGACATGGGCTTGATATTTATTTGCCCTGTCCTGCCTACTTTCCCAGCAAATTTGGCACAGAGCAATCTTTACAGGGTGGGTAGTAGACAAACAGAGATAAGCACTCTGGGAAGCTGGCCTTAACATATGCTTCAGCAAATGTCCCAATAAAAACACTTAAGTGTTGCATTCACTGCAAACAAGACATTTTCATTGGCACCTCTTTGTCCAAAAAGAAGATGCTGCCTCGCAGTACATTACCTTCTAAAAGTGAATATGTTTTATCTCACTAATAAGCCAATCATGACTTAGAAATAATAAAATAATGTATATCTGTTTGGATTTATACCTTTGAGCAGAAAATCTGTGTGTGTGTGTTTGCGCACGCATGTGTATGTGCTCACATCCATGTGCAGGTCAAAGAAAAGTGGAACTTTGCCTACTTCTATATGCTGAAAAAATCCTTTCCCAAACCTCAGTTCACTGGTGTGGGTGTATAATCGTGAGTTGTTTTTGCTTGAATACAGTACTTATTTCTATTGACTGGCTGTAATTTTGAATTAAGGTTTCTTAATTTTTCTTTACTGACCCCGTATATTACTAAATTAGTTATATGGTACTTTATGGTAATGTTATTTTGAATCTATTTTTAAAAAGTGTTGTTCAGATAACTGCCATAAGTATTTTAGACATAGAAGAGCCCAGAATAAAATTTGGTGTTATTTCTCTGTGGATATGGATGTACACATCTGAATAAATACCCTTATGTTCTGTAATTCCTTTTAGTATTCTTCAATGAAAATGTTTAGGCAGCTAGAAAGTCATGTGAAATCTAATCAAGTTCTTGTAAGGTGGTGTGTTTAAAATGCTCTTAAAATGCTCTTTTTAAGATTAAGTAGGGCCAGTTGAGAGGAGGTAGCATATTCATGTGTGGGAAAAGGTATTGATTGTTTAAGCTTTTGTTAAGGGGACTGCTGCTGTTGAAGACCTGCTTGGGCAAGTAATATTTTATTATTCCCAACTCTCTTAATTTGTACAACAGAATTATAGTTCAGCTTGTATGTGGCTTGCAACTGATAGAGTATTATTACCGGTATTTCAGTTATTTTGCTATTTACCTTTGGATCACCAAGAATTGCAATTCCGATTGACAGCTTTCTTTTCTGTCCACCACTTAGTTTTTTTGCTTGGTTATCTTTAATGGGCTGCATATCCAAATCCAATAAAATCTTTTGGACCTTTCGAAATCAAGTATGAAAAATATTTAGAGATAATTAAGCAAGTAATCCCATAGTTAATCAGGCTGTTGTCACTAAAGTTCAAGGAATCTAAAAGTTTTGTAACTTACCGTGATATAATACATTATGAAAATTACTCAAACTCCATGTTATTTATGCCTTGCAATTTCAAAAACAATCCTACTCCAGAAGAGTTAAAGTGAGAGGTTTCCAAAACCAATGCAACATCAATCCATCCATCCATCCATCCACTCATTAAAGTGGGTTTTTAAAAAATATTTTGCTTCAGCTAATCATCTCTCTTTTAAAATAGTTTGAACTGGTATTTGAAAGTGCAAAAGAAGTAGTAGCAGGAAAACCAACAATTACTGATGCCTATACCTATCTCATATCATTCTTTTATTTTTAATATTTTTATCCTAACTTCTGTAAGCTTTTCTGTTTTAGAAGAGTTCTCAAAATAAAGTAGCATAGTATGGAATCTGGATGTAAAAAATGCAGTCAATACATTATTACACATTCATGTAAAATTATCTTTGTTTTATTAAAGGACATATATGACACCATTTTGACAATTAAAAATAAATACATTGTATTCTACTCACCTCTTGTATCACATAATTGGGAGGTATTCCCTTAATTGCAGCAACTATTGACAAATTTTCTTCCACAGTTAATACATCAAAATATACATCTATTTGTTGACATACTCCAGTTATCTTTCTGGCATCTAGCATTTCATCAATTTCAGAAACTCTGTATCCATAGATCGATGCAAATCCTGATAAACACAAACAAAGAAGAAAATGATTGCTACTAAAATACATACACTCATGTATACATCACAAAAAATAATGGACTTTTACTGGACTGTGACCATAAAATAGCCATCAAAATTAGAGACTTCTTCAAGAGGAAATCAAGAAAATGTCTCCTTTCCTGAATTTTCCCCAAGTTTGGGAGGGCTTAAAACTGGAAAAAAATAAAATGAAAAAGTGCAGTATTTTCTGCATGTGTATTTTCATAGTTTGTAGAAAGGAAGTCTATCAAAATATTAAGTCCTATATGGCATGGGGCTTCGCTACTTTAGGGATGTCTTGTCTGGTAGATTTGATCCTGCAAGATTTGTGTATTCTGGGTTCTTTTAATTGAACAGTATCATCTATCAGGATCTCAGAAGTGTGCCTTCTCTGTTGTAGCCCTTTGCAGTGAGGTTCCTGCTGAGAGCCAAATGGCCCCCACTCTGCTGTTGTTTAGAACAGCCGTGAAAACCGAGCAATGGGTGAGGGAGACCCCTTGCTTCATTCCATTTGGTTTCACAAGTGTGCCATATTTTAATCTCATACGCTTTATTGTTTTTATAATACTTTCTTCTTTGATTGTTGTAAGCCACCCAGAGTTGTTGAGAATAGAGTAGCATTGGAATGATGGAGGATGGAATGATGAAGATGAAGGTGATACAGTAGGTCTTAGCATTATGTACACATCAATTTCTTTACAAATCCCCTCTCTTTACAAATTGAGATTTATTTGTACTTTGTTTTTATTTGTCATTGGTGCATTGGTAGAAAAAGAAACATATATTTAGGAAATCAAACAGAACAAACAGAAAGGCAAGTGAACAGCAAGATTACACTCTCAATATCTGATTCCAACATCCTGCAATTATTAAGTTCCACTTAGTTGAAATGGAACTCAATGTATAATTAAAAGGGAGCAGAAATAACTTATTCATAACAAATGTCAAGCTACGTGCAAGTATTCTGCACTGCACGGGGTAGAATATTGCTATGGAAAAATTTGCAATCCTTTCTCCTAAATTCTGGGGTTGAAGTCTTGATCAATTGGAAAGTACAGCAATAGGTTTTATGCATTAATCATTGGAAGGATCACAGAAAATGGAATGGAACAAAACAAAATGTAATTTATATATATATGTGTGTGTGTGTGTGTGTGTGTGTTTTCTGAGGTTTTCGCGGGTGTTTGTATGTAGGTCTTTGATTATTCGGGTTTTCTCCCGTGTAAAATTGGAAGTGTCTTGGCAACGTTTCGACGAAGTTTCATTCGTCATCTTCAGGCTGGTGTTTTCGGCTTCATGCTTCTAGGAGCAATGTGTGATCGCAGCTGTTTCTTCCTTTTAACTGCCAGTGGGGGTGTGAACTGATTGGGTGGGAGCTTGGCTATGTTCTGATTGGGTGGAGGTTATGTTCTGATTGGTTGGGGGCTTGGCTGTGCTCTGATTGGATGGGTGTGTGTTCTCTTTGGGTGGGGGCTTGGTTGTGCTTGGGTTAGTCTGAGTTGCAGGGGGATTTGAGCTGGTGAGCTGCATTGCTGTTGTTTGGCTTCGTCGAAACGTCGCCAAGACACTTCCAATTTTACGCGGGAGAAAACCCGAATAACCAAAGACCTACATATATATTTTCTCCTTACTTGCCATTAAATATGGCAAGTCAAAATTATTTTGATCATACTTACCATCAGAAGGTGGGCACAATCCACACAGAATGTTCATTAATGTTGTTTTGCCAGTTCCATTATGTCCAAGTAATGCTGTAATCTGGCCCTCATATATATCAAAGGATAAATCTAATAAAATAATGACATGATTATGCCAACAGGGGAGAAGTCAATTATGTTATACCACACTAATCATTACATTACTATTAAACATTAAGACACTTAATATAAAACTGCATTCACCTTTGAAAAAAATTTCTGTTTAACATAATATTAACATAGTAAACTCACAGATTATTTAATATGCCACTGAATAGGAACTTGCCAACATGCAAGTTTCTAGTTATCAGAAGACAAGAAAACCTCACTTAAACCTCAAGGATTTTTATTACAATAAATAGTTGATAATACCAAAATTCTTACTTTTTAAAGTCTCCACAGTTTCACCTTTTTTAACAAAAGATTTCTGGACAGAGTTGATTCTGAAAGAAAACATGGTTATTTTTTTTTAATGAAAGCTAAACACTGATCATATTTCAGCAAGATAAAAGCAAGCAATATGAAAGAATCATTATGTTAGCATGAATATTATTCAAGTCTAAATTAATACTAACTGAACACTCACAAAGCATAGTTTCTCAGTTTCTGAGAGCTCTTAAGTAGAGAACATGTCTAAATTCAGTGCCCTATTGGATTTTAACTTTCTTGTCAACGTAATAGTTGTTGAATTCAGTACAATACTGCTATTAAAGGTAAAAGGGCACATTTCTTAATTCTATAGACACTGTATATCAGTGACGAAATGTAAAATTTATTACGACTGGTTCTGTGGGCGTGACTTGGTGGGGGGTAATGTGACTGGGTTGGTGTGGCCAACTTTTTTAAAAAAAACTTTTAAAAGCATTTTTTCTACAACCTCTTCGGCAGAAGAGGTTGTAAAAAAAAAGCTTTTAAAAGGCTCTGATGATTCCAGCTGAGTTGCCTGATTGTCAGAGGCTTTTGTTTTCTTTTAAAAGCCTCTGATGATCAGGCAACTCAGCTGAGATTGTCAGAGCCTTTTAAAAGCTTTTTTTTATATAACCTACTTGGCCAAAGAGGTTGTAGAAAAAATGCTTTTAAAAGGCTCTGATGATCCTAGCTGAGCCACACAATCATCAGAGGCTTTTTTTTTTTACTTTTAAAAATATTTTTCTACCACCTCTTCAGCTGAAGAAATGCTTTTAAAAGTAAAAAAAAAAGCCTCTGATGATCGCGTGGCTCAGCTGGGCATGGGGGGAGGGATTTTTGCTACCGGTTTTCCGAACCACCCGCTGCTATCACTATCAGATCGGGTGATCTGGTCCGAACCGGGAGCATTTCACCCCTGCTGTATATCACTTACAGAACATCTGCTCAACGACTTTAACATTGATTCCCAATGGAAAGCCAAATGGGTCACTGAATGCCCAGATATAGGTAGATAGATTAATGACTCCACAAAAAGTCAGCAATGGATAATACTGAAAAGGATTTGCACCTCACACGGTGTCTGCTGGGACTCTCTGTATAAATGGGAGAATAGTATCCTCCTCTAATTATGATTGCGGGGTCTCATGCCAAACTGTAGATCACATCGTGACTGGCTGAGGGCATACACCGGTCCAGTATCTGATTTTTAACATAAAGGATGCTGTGCTTCAATGGTTAAACGGCCTAGAGACTTTGGTATTTGAACATAGAATTTTTAACATTTATATTTTATTGTGTTTTATTAATCTAGGTCAAATATTAATATATATTGCTAGTCCCTGTATGATATGCTATACTCTAAATAAATTAATTAATTCATGTTTGAAATACTAAAGGAAAAATGATCTAAAAGTACAGAACAGTTCTACATGTGTTTTTGAAAAGATATGGATCAATTGGCTTTAGTACTAATTCATGTACAAAGATTTCCTTTTTTTTATTGAAAAAGTTTTAAAAGTTTTACCTACATTTTCCCCCCCTCCCCAACCACCCCCCCGACTTCCCAGAGCAAATACAAAATACAAAATACAGCTTAAATCCCCTAAATTCAACTCCATCTCTCACTTATCATAATCATTAAACAAATAAACAAAAAGAAAGCAAGTCTTCTTTCTTCTTATTCCATCTAGTTTAATAGAATTAGTATCCATTTATAATTGCAGCAGTTAATAAAACAGTTGAATATTACTTAGCAGATTATTAAATCTATACAGTTTAACAAGATATTTTATAACTTCTTTCATTGAGAACAAAAAAAACCCCTCATTCAAAAACCCCAAATTTAAAGTAAAATATTATATAAACTCTTCCGTCCTCCACTTTTAAACCATCAAGGTCCAATTATAGTTAAAACACTTAAAAAAAAAACATTTTCTAACTAAAAAGTAGTAATCAAACCTCTTAGTAATTTATCAGTACATATTAATAAATCAACTAAAAATATCATTTAATAGCTATATCAAACATTTAAATTCTTCATACTAGATTAAACCAATTGTTAATCTTCTTATGTTCACATCTTCCAACAGCGTGTAGAATGTCTTCATTTGCGTCTACCCACCTAAATAAAAATTGCTTCTTTATATAAAAAAAAAACCCCGAGTGACTTTGTAATTGTATATCAAATAGTATCCATCAAATCCAGCCAAAAATTAGATTAATAAATTCATCAGACGTATTAGGGAAACCACCAGATCAGCTGCAATTGCCCTAGGCCCATAGTCCTTTTGCCTTATATTTATTACCTTCAAACAGAAAACTCCAATTTACTATATTCAGTAAAATGTACAAAGATTTCCTAAGCACCTAGTAAAACAACTTTCATTATATTGAATACAAACCACCATAATTTCCTCTTTAGAAAGTTTCTACATGTTAAACATTGAGGCTGATGTAGCTACTTTATTTGCCTCAGCCTCTAGGCAAAATTACCACCTGACTATGTTTGATGTTTTACTTTTATGATCAATTAGATGCTTGCTATATACAACTCACATATCTAATGCAATTCCTACATGTAGACAGCATGGTTGATTTTTACACATAATGGGATGACCAGATTTATTCATGCTTACTGACCATTGATTTAAATTATATTTTATAAACACTGATAGTTTCAGTGTTTTCTTGCTATAATTCATTATCTATCTAACCCAATTTTGTGATTTAGTAGAGAAATGACTTTTTTTTCTAAAGTGAAACTTCTCTTTGCCAACAATTAAAAAAAAAAGATTTCGCAGAGTATCTGGATTGATGCTCTAAACAGAATGCTCACAACATTGAAAAACTACATTCCTTCAAGCTTCGTGTGGTCACTTCAAAGGTCTTCTGTTCACACACAAACATGATCCTCAATGACCATTCAAGCAGTGACTGTTCAAATTTATAATGGTACTGAATGAGCACTACTTATGACTGGTCCTTGTATTTATGACAGTTACAGCATCCTTGTGGTCACATGACCGCAATCCCATGCTTGCTCAGCATTCTGCTTGCAATTACAATTTTACAGTGTCCTACAGTCATTTGATCACCATTTGCAATCTTCACTGCCAGCTTCCAATAGGCAAAGTCAATGGGGAAGCTGGCAAAAGGTTGCAAATGGTGACGTGATGTCACGGTTAATGACCCTATGAGATTCACTTAAGAATGGGTGTTTGTAAGCAATGTAGTCATGTGACGTTGCATTTTATCACTGGATCACTTTGAGATAGAAATTCCAGTCCCAGTTACCATCATTAAGTGAGGATTGCCTGAACACTTTATTGTTGTTGCCAAAGCGAAATGACTCACATGACATAAAAAGATCCTCAAAACAGCTGGGTCAAATATTGATAAGATATGGTGCTTAAATGCTTTAAGCAAAAAGTTTGGAAGTAGGGTTTTTTTTTTGCAAAGTGAATTCTTTACAGTCTTTTTAAAAAATTCTTGCCTTCATGGAATTCACATATGAAATTCATTACATAATATTTACATTGCATGCACTCAAATCCTCAAACTCAATCTTAGTCCATAGTTGCTGATCATGTAAGCTTCTGAGTTATCAAACTTAGGTAAGAAATTTAGGTAAGAAACTTCAAATTAAAGAAATATTAGCACCTGGCTTTAGCAGTTGAAAGAAAACCCCAGAATAGCCAATCATACCTGATAGCTTCTTTTCCTTGAAACTCTGATGATACAGCTTCAATGATCTCATTGAAATCTAAGTTCCCGTTAATACTGCTTTCATACAATTCTTTGTAATTTTTTGTTCTCTTTGACCAAAATGAGGGCTTGAGAAAGAAAAAAAAATGTCTACGCAATCCATATTCTCCTGAACAATAAAAGAAAAATAACATCTACAAATATTAAATGCTGCTAGTTATAATATACTATAAACATTTAAAAGATATATGTTCACTTAAGCTGGTCTATGATTTAATTATTTTCATTAATTATAGGTAGTCCTCAACTTATAACCATAATTGAGACCAAAATTTCTGCTACTTAGTGAGACAGTTGTTAAATGAGTTATGCCTCATCTTATGACCCTTCTCAGCACCATTGTTGAGTAAATCACTGCAATTGTTAAGTTAGTCACATGGTTAAGTCAATCTGGCTTCCCTATTGTCTTTACTTGTCGGAAGGACACGAAAGGTCCCCAGGACACTGCAACTGTCATAAATGAGTCAGTTGCCAAGTGTCTGAATTTTGATCACATTACCGTGGGGATGCTGCAATGGTTGTAAGGGTGAAAAACGGTCATAAGTCATTTTTTTCAGTACTGTTGTAATTTTGGTCACTAAATGAACTGTTGTAAGCAAGGACTACCTGTATCAAACTCCAGCAAAAGAACATGGTCTTAAATTTTCAGTATAAAATAAATAAAAACTCTATTGCTCAAATAAATCAAGACGTATATTACTAGGTTACTATATCTCACTATGCCAAAATGCAGATTATTTTAGTTTTCTTTGCGAGATATTCAAAAAATATTATTTAAGAAATGGTTTAACATCCAGAGTGAACCCATCTGTAGTGAACTTTTTTTTTTAATGTAACAAGAGTACACATGAAATAAACGATGCACAATAAAATTCAGCAACTGGCAGAATTTATTCTCATGCATTCCAAGTATTTGTACTTTTTGATGCCTTTGATACGTTGGAAATATGCTAATGCAATGCGCAAGTAAAAGTTTCACTTATAACTTCAACTCCGTGATTAAGTATTTTCCCTACCTCAACATACAGAGAAATATTCTCTGTTAAACTAGAAGAGGTTTTGGATTGGAATATAATTATATGCATTCTAGCCCAGTTTAAATAGAATGGCAAATTCTGATTTGCTGACAATCTAAAACTAAAGAGAGACATCTGAATGTAAATTACTATCTTTTTATTAAATCAAACAACTTCCAACTTTTCAGGATAAAAGATATAAAGAAACAGTTCAAATATTTAATAAACTGTATGTCAGATTTTATATTATTGTCCTTAAGAGTTATTCATACATTTTTGCTGTGTTTCTCTGAGAGACAAGGGATATGTAGACTATAATGGCTAAAGCAATTAGTTCAGCCTTACTACATGTCAATTTTTTAAAAACTGAATGTTATATTGTAAATACATATGAAATAACACCACAAATAGTCATAAATTTAACTTTCAACAAATGTACTAATGCTATGAAGCAATCATACTATAGTTTGTATCAAGTACTCGGACTGCAAAAAAATCCCTGCAGAGGAATACACCAATCCTTCAGAATGTAGGCATTGCTACAAATATATATAAAATGCACATTGCTGATACATATATTTTGAATTTTGAATTCAATGCAGATCAAATAAATGATTATAGTTGAAATCATTTTTCTTAGTCAGACATTCAATCATACCTGGAATAACCTGATCCAAGTAAACTGCTAATAGTAGATAAAGCACACTGTCAAGAGCCAGGAGCAGTATAGCAATAATAAGTGGATAAGGTCCATAAGTTAAATTTGAAAAATTAACTCCTTCTTCATAATCTTCTAAGTGCATAACCTGCAAACAAATATGGAATTTAAATATTATTTGGAATGCCATCATAGCATTAAAATATAAGGGAAGTAATTAACGCTTATGGCACTCCATTGCAAATTGGCACAACTTGGCACATTTCTTCCATTTCAGCAATGAACTTGAAACCACTTTATTCTTAAGGATTCATCATTGATCTGATTTACCTTGGGTATTTTAGATACAGCTTGTTTAGTGTTTATTTTTTAATAATGAGTTTTACCCATACTAATTTTAATATTCCTGAAGTTAATTCTTATCTTCAAACCCAGGCAATTAATACTTATATTAAAAATAAGCACACATTTTACTGCACATATAAGCATCATCATGTTTTCAAATGATCATAGTCTTTTATCCTGTTGATCCACATTTTTATTGGAAATTTCAAAACTTGACTATATTGCAATCTTGCTTTTTGATCTGAAATGTCATATAAACTAGTGACTGAAAAAAAGGAAAAAAAAACATTAAGCAATATTAAGCAATACAATGACCAGAATATAGCATGCAAACATTTACTATAGAAATAGTTTCTAGAGAAAAACGGTAGCTGTTTTTCCTGCTGTAACATAATGAACCTAAATGCGAGGGTTCCAAATGTCAGGGTTTACATCAAAAATAAACTGTTTCACAACAGTGTTATTGATAAAGCTTCTAAACAAGATTGCAACTAATAAACATTTCCTACATATCTGTAGTCCTCAGCTTATGTCCAATGCTTCAGCGACCACGCAAAGTTACAAAACTAGTGCTGAAAAAATGGACTTATGATCAGTCCTTGATGTTCGGACTGCTGTGATATGGTTGTGATCTGGCTGCTTGGGTCATGATTACACTGCAGCCAGCTGCATTACATGATCACCATTTGTGACTTTCCTTGCTGTCTTCTCACAAGCAAAATGAATGGGGAAGCTGACAGAGAAGGTCGCAAGACACCCCAGTAAATCGCTTTCACCACCTTTTCTCACAAGGAGCCCACTATGGACCATAAGATCCCAGAGTCCCCTATTCTGTAGCACCCAATACCAACCACACTCTGTAGCATGTGCCTACCTGCGGCACTCCCCCCTTCCTGTGGCCCCTCTGTATGCCTTCTGCCAATTTGCCATTGGCCTCCACCAGCCCTCCTGTGCCCCCACTGACCTGCTTGTGCTTCCTAAGCACTCATCTGCAGCACCACCCACACTTTTTACCTCAGAGTCTTGCCTCTTCCTATTTAATGACACAGACCTCCACATTTGGGAGTTATAGCAATAGTAATAGCACTTAAGCCTTATATACTCCCGGTGGACTTCTGGGTGCGCTTCAAGGTGTTGGTGACCACCTTTAAAGCGCTCCATGGCTTAGGGCCGGGGTACTTACGGGACCGCCTTCTGCCACCAATTGCCTCCCACCGGCCAGTTCGCTCCCACAGAGAGGACCTCCTCAGGGTGCCGTCAGCCAGACAATGTCGGCTGGCGACACCCCGGGGGAGAGCCTTCTCTGTGGTGGCACCCACCCTATGGAATGATCTACCCCCAGAGAAACGAGTGATTCCAGACCTCCAGACTTTTCGTCGGGCCCTAAAAACCTACTTCTTTCAGTTAGCCGGGCTGGCCTGATCCTTTATTGGTTTTAACGTTTGATATTGATTGATTATAATTGACATGTTTTAAATTAGGGGCCAAATTGTATTTAAATTATTTTAAAATGATTTTAAGTTTTGTATTATGTTTTTTACTTGGCTGTTCACCGCCCTGAGTCTGCTGGGAGAAGGGCGGTATAAAAGTTCAAATAATAATAATAATAATAATAATAATAATAATAATAATAATAATAA
>WNWU01000020.1:9335656-9366695 GCA_012654045.1 Ptyas mucosa
AATAATAATAATAATAATAATAATAATAATAATAATAATAATAATAATAATAATATACTGCTCCAATATTCTGTACTACACTCTGAGTATCAGCATATTGCCCCCAACAATCTGGGCCCTTATTTTACCGATCTTGGAAGGATGGAAGGCTGAGTCAACCTTGAGCCCCGTCGAGATCAAACTCCAGACTATAGGCAGTTTGCCTGCAATACTGCATTCTAACCACTGCACTGCCAGGGCTCCTGGGTTTTGATAGCTACTTGGACACCTATCACTAAGAAGTGTGGTTACGTGACCTGTGCTTTATCATTCCATTGCTTAACAACAACAACCCTGGTCCCAATTGCTGTCATAACCTAAGAAATAGCTGTACAGTGCTCACTAAAGAATCTGATATCTTTCAATTCCTATTCTAAGATTATTAGTTTGTTACAGAAATCAGTCCTTGATTCTTAGAAAAAGTATTTTTAACTGATAAAGAAAACAGCAACAAGCAAGTAACATGTTTACTGCAAGTATAGAACAAGGCAAATACTGTATCTATGTCTGTCTTTCTCTCACTAGTGTCTATAGCTGGGATCTGAATCATAAAAAGTTGTATAGCAATATGCAAATAATGTATTTTACTAACCTGTGCAACGCCAATTAAAAATGTGCATTGACACAGAGGGCTTACCAGCCACACAAAGGATTTTGGAATATCCTCTACCAGGAAAATTGTCAGACCCACAATACCAAAAGCCAGGGTTGACAAAAACTCAACTGTACCAACATGTTTTGATTTTTTGAAAAGAGGAGTCAACATGAATGCAAAGAAAACCTAAACAGAAATGAAACAATTATTTCAATCATTAGAAACTTTACAGTAAAATGCTGAAATGATGGTCTCTATGTTGATATTGCAACAATTAGAATCATTTAAATTTAATGTACCAATGGCTCTCATTGGATTGATATTATTTTTTTAATTTTCAAATTATGTGTTTTGGGGGTGGCCAGAGGATTTAAAAGTCAGAGATGATAAAGATATTTCTAAATTTCTAGATAGAATAACCTGGCTTTCATAGACTGCAATATTCAATTGTATTTTATGCATAAGTAAAAATATAAAATGTAATATATAAAAGTACTCTACTAAAGGCAAGATATGTTTTCATTGTGAGTTGAAAAAATAATACTGTTTATATAGGCAAATTACCTTTTCAAACAGAATTCTTTCCAGTTCAGGGATGTCAGTGACTGAGAGACAACTGAAGTCGTGACATTCTATGGGTTTTTTTTAGTTTTGTTAATTGATGCGTAAATAATTAAAAATGAGGATAGCAATGTGCTGATTATATAATTTGCACAATTGCTCAATTATAAGAATGGGCAACAAATTTAATATACAGAACCAGACCAGAAACCAATAAAAAGCTAGAGCACATACTTATTTTCATATAATAATCTTACTTGGGAGTTGGGCGGCATAGAAATGTGATAAATTAAATTAAATTAAATTAAATCTCATGTTATTAACATAATTTCAATATTAGGGCATTTTGGACTTCATAAATATTTGTTATTAATAGTGATGTCTGTAATCATCACAAAACATCACATGTTTGAGACAGAAAACACTTAGGTAAATCAGAAAGTATACTCAAAACAAAATAAGAAGCAACATCTGTTAAGCTATCTAAGCAAATAAAACTGCATCAGACCTCCTCCAGCTATCATTCAGTGAAAAGAAAACCATAGCAGTAGCAAATTGCGTATGTAGGTCAAATAAGACTCAAACATTACTGGTAATCACAATATAGTAACAATGACCACACACACACACACACAAACACTTACGGAAGATATTCCATACAGGAAAAAAAGAAGAAATATCACAAAGCTGCTACTTTTTGGGAAAAGCGAAGAGAATGTTGCAATGACCGACATAAGAAGAGACATGAC
Organism: Ptyas mucosa; assembly: GCA_012654045.1. Taxonomy (NCBI): domain Eukaryota; kingdom Metazoa; phylum Chordata; class Lepidosauria; order Squamata; family Colubridae; genus Ptyas; species Ptyas mucosa. The sequence goes on from WNWU01000020.1 coordinate 9,337,601, forward strand.
AAATATCAGACTGGTGTACAGTAGGACCCAAGAAAGCCTAAAAAAGAAAACATACGATGAAGATTCATGAATTCAAAGCTATAAGTATTACTACAAAAAGATAACTTACCTCTGCTTCAAAGATCAGCAATCTTTTCAGGCAGCAGGCACCATCATGCTACTTTGCACAATGTTGCAGACATCAAAAAGATAAATTTAACAAATATAAAAGGCAGAAATCTTGTGTTGTTTAATGTAGCAACAGATATTTTACAATATTTTGTTGTCTGGGAAGACGGTCAGCTAGTGTTTTTTTAAAAAATTGAGGATTCAAGGAACATAATTCAGTGGTATCATTGATAACATAATAACTGCCCATTATTGCCAATCCATGTTCTAGCTTTTTCAAAAAGCAACCATGCAATTAAAAACTGAATCTTTTTGTGAACATTATCATCTATCCATCCATCCATCTAATTTATATAGCTGCCCATTTCACCAAGTGATTCTTGGTGGCAATGAATCTGGGTTAGTCCCCTTTAAATGAAACGTTTTTAATTGAAGACCACTTGCTCTTGGCATGTCCACAGACAGTATTACATGTAAACCAAACCATTACAATTTGTTCCACAAACAGTGTTCATAAGAAATTGATTTAGTGAATATTATCAATGTGTCTAGGTTAGAGTTAGGGTTGGGGTTAGGAACACAGAGGTGTATATTCATGCAACCTAACATGAAGAATTACAGAATTCTGCAATACTGTTAATACAAAAGACAAAAACTTTGCAAACATCTAGGCAAGTAAAAGTAAGTATCTAGTAGGATTCCAAAGCCTTTTGTGTGTGATTCCGAAAAGATGCTCTTGAGCACAGGAACAAGAATTTGTTTGCAAATAATCTTCTTGGGAAAAGATGCTGTTGTCTTAAAGAGTTACAGCAGGCACTACATTCATACCTGTGCACATTCCAAAACAGCCTTTGGAAAGCATATCCAAAACACCACACAGCTCTAATATCTAAAGTCATCATTGACCCCAACAGAGGTTAACAGCAATAATATTAAAACAAACTTTAATTGTATGGCAGTTGTTTCATGACTATCTGGATTCTTCATGAAAATAGAGGAATACCTTAAGACCTGTCCTTTATACAAAAGTGGCATTGCTCTGGAAAAATCCTTTTATAGTATCTTAAAATAAAGTTTATTAAATTTTCCAAATTTTTCTTTTTTATCTTGCTTCATCAGTTCAAGATGCTTCTAAATTCACAAGTATACAAATGTATTTTTCTATGTATCTCTAATATATAAAAGAGCTATGGTGGCACAGTGGTTAGAATGCAATTCCGCAGGCTGTTCGATTCTGACCAGCTCAAGGTTGATTCAGCATTCCATCCTTCCGAGATGGGTAAAATGAGGACCCAGATTGTTAGGGGCAATATGACTCTGTAAACCGCTTAGAGAAGGCTGTAAAGCACTGTGAAGTGGTATATAAATCTAAGTTTTATATATATGTGTGTGTGTGTATATATACATACACACACACGTAATTATATATATATACATACACATACATAATTTTGCCTTAAATATGCAGAAATCATGTTTCCTAATGTAAGTTTTTTCCACTTTATTTCAACAAGACTGTTTAAAACTAGGCTTTGTGATAACTAGTGCAAATCCTTCAAGAAAGCTATCATAATTATTCTTTGAACATACTATTTGATGAGAGAGGGAGGGGGGAGAGAGGGGGGGGAGAGAGAACAAAAGTGTGGATCTAAAACTTCTGGGAATGTTATTTAGAGGAAAAGATGGCTGTAAATCAAGGGTGAAATGTAAAATTTGTTACTACAAGTACCGTGGGTGTGGTTTGGTGGGGGTGGGAGGTAATGTGACTGGGTGGGCATGGCTAACTTTTTTTTTTAACTTTTCAAAGCATTTTTTCTAATGCTTTGAAAAGTCTCTGCTGATCAGGCAACTCAGCTGGGATCGTCAGAGATTTTTCAAAGCATTTTTTTTACCACTTCTTTGGCCAAGAGGTTGCAGAAAAAAATGCTTTGAAAAGCCTCTGATGATCCCAGCTGAGCTGCGCATCATCAGAGGCTTTTTTTTTACTTTTAAAAGCATTTTTTCATTGGAAGATGATGTAGAAAAAATGCTTTTAAAAGTTAAAAAAAAAAGCCTCTGATGATCGTGCGGTTCAGCTGGGCAAGGTGGGGGAGCTCAGGGATTTTTGCTACTTGTTCTCCGAACCACTCGCCACCATCACTCCGGATTGGGCGATCCGATCCGAACAGGGAGTGTCAGAAACTGTATGGCCTAAATAACTTCCGCATAGACTGAATGAGCACGACCATCAGTATATATCTGACAAATGGTAGCAGACGATTGCTCAGGTCTATGAATTTTTGTAATTTTTTTTAAAAATCATAGAACGTTTTACCTAACATGGAATCCTTGAACCTGAACGAATTATCTTTACAAGAGATTGATGCATTAACCGTATCCTTAACAAAACAGCACCAATCATTAACCAAAAGACTAAAAAAACTTTCTATTGAAGCTACACAGCAAGTACAAACCTCTTTACAAAAGGACCCAACTTTTTTTCCTTCTCTTCACTCGAACACCGAAAGACCAGACCCACGCTTACAACCACCTTGCTTCGATCTCCATTCTACTCCACCTCATGACTCTCATCAAGGACTTCAACCTTCTGAATCCCTTGTATGTTCCAACCCTCCAACTTCAGACCAATTTTTATTTTCTCAAGCTTCTCCAAAACAGCATTTATATCAAGCTTTACATGCGACAGGCCTGCTAAATGCAGGCTGGACTCCTCAAAGAACTCTTGAACTGTTAAACACCCTTTCAACCTCACCAGACCTGGTAAGCGACAATTTTTTGCTCCAACCCACAGATTCCCAGACTGAACTTTTAAACACCCATTTTATTACAAATCCTCCCTCTCCACCTACTGACTTTATTGCTTCCAAAATGGCTTCCACCTTCCCCGAAAGCATGGCTTCAAAAATGGCTGACAAAATGGCCGCCCCCATACCCCACCATGCGGTCCCCAAAATGGCCGACAATTTATATGACCACACTTTAAACAAAATGATGTCTACCACTTCAGACCACAAGGTCTCAACCAACCCCCTTACCCCCATACATCCTCCTACCCACCCCACAACTGGAGATATTCAGACTGATTCCCTATCTTCTTCATCCAGAGCACCGAGTTCGAATCCTCCCAATTTCTTTTCCAATTTTCAGAACTTTTCTATTTTTGCTGCCGCTGCAGACCTCCCCATCTACACCGCTGCAGCTGTAGCAGCTGCAAATATTTCTACTGATACCAATATTGTTTCCAATGTAAAAAGATCTTTCTTAGTTTTTGCAGCTGCCGCCTCGCTCCCCCCCCTCATCGCCGAAGATGCCGCCACCGCTGCTGCTGCTGCCGCCTCCAACATCACCGATGCCCCGTCCAAACAACAAATTCACACGATTTTTGCAGCCTTTGCATCAAAAGCCAACCTACCTTCTACTGCAGCCGACGCTGTCGCAGCAGCTCTTCCGAATCAAACTACAACCACCATCTCCATTATTCCTCCTATCGTTGAATCACCTACAACATCTTCTCTCACACCAAACGACTCCAATCAACAATCCAACGTTCAATTACCTATCTCTGCTAACAGTAACTCATTTCAGCCTTCTATTACTGTACACTGTAATGATTTAAATATTGAAACTAATAATTCCTTGTCTTTATGTACTAATGTAAATTTATCTTTAGAACTTGAAACTGTTTTGCAACATTTTAAACAACATGGCCCATTACCTTTATCACCAAACTTCAAAAAATTACAAACCTCAGGTAATAATTTCCCTACTTGGGAACATGAAACTCATTTACATCTTTTAAGAGAAGGCACATTCCTTATTATTGAATCTCCCCCTAACAAACCTTGGTCATCTGACTTAACTTTTCTTCACAATAGTGTTTATGCCACTCTTATGTCAACTTTAGAAAGTGATATTGTTCATTCTATACCTACAGGTTTTACTGCACAAGAAGTATGGCAATACCTACAAAAACATTACAACACACCCTCGCCTGCAACTATCGCTACTCTTGCCGGTGACTTTTATAGCACCATATATAAACCAGGCACATCTATGGCCAAACATCTTTTCCACCTCGAATCCATGCGAAAACAACTGATTCAACACAATCATCCTGTACCTGAAACTGCCATGATTGGTATCATTTTTAATTCTATTAAACACTTTCCTGGTTGGTCAGGATTCATAAATAGTCTCCACTCCCTACCCACCCACATGTACACCGTCGCTGAAATCAAATCCAAATTAATAGATGAAGATAGGAGACGATCTAATGCTTATAAACATACATCTGAACCTCTCTATGATAGAAGACTCTACCATACTGATAGATACCTTACTTCTTTTGACCACCCCTTTTATTCTAAACATGATTCCCATCCTTCACATTCTTCACACAAACCCTTCTGCCAAAACTGGCAGAACCACCCCTCTCAATATCAAAATAATTTTAATTATTGTAACTATAGAGGACGTTATCATACCTACAACTCCCATCCTCCACACGGTGATAACACCACCCACACTCATGATACAAGGGAATACACCCCTACAGACAAGACTAACAAAAGATATCATACTATCAAAGAACATACTGAACCTAAAAGATCCATGCACACTGAATCTTACATTAGAAAGGGTCCCACACACAAAGATTATAAAGACAGAAGGGGACAACCTACTGAACAATCTATATATTCTAACTCTGAATCCCAAACACTTGGCATATTTCCCAACACCCAACAATACCTGCGTGACACCACGCACTTATGGGTCGTCGATTCTGGAAGCATACACCATACCACCAATGACAAATCCATATTATATGATATTCTCCCAACCAATATCTCTATTACAGCAGCAAATGGTACTTCCAATACAGTTGAGTATGAAGGATCTATCTTTATACCCGGTATAGGGGAAATTAGTCAAGTGCTCTATACACCTACCTTTGGCCACAATATTTTGAGTACTTCAAAATTAGGTAAAATCGGTTTTAAAGTATCTCTTGATGATCAACACGGTTTTATAAAATCCAAACATGATAACAATATTATTGCCAATATTTCTGTCATTAATGGTTTACCCTTTCTTATTCCAGATTCCTTTACATCTTCCTCACCCACGACTCAACTACCTCAATCCTCATCGAGACCTGACCCTGACAATCATCCCGACCGTACCCCTGCCACCCACCACGAAGGTACCACACCTCACCATATCAATACACATGACACTTCCAACTCACATAATGACCAACACACCATACCACACCTCTCTCCAACTTCACCAACATCACAAAACCAACGAACCTCGAAAACAAAAATTCAAACTCATATAGGTGAACCTTTACATGATAATTGTGCCCATTTATTACACAGACGTTTAGCACATGCCAGTACTGTTGCTGTAGACAATACTCAAAATTTTTCCCAAGGCGTCTGCACTAAGGATTGCCCTATCCAACTTGACTGTGAGATTTGTAAAGCTGCAAAATCAAAGGCAGCCCCAATTCCCCACACCAGCACTAGACGATCAAAACACATATACGAATTGGTACACATTGACATTGTAGGCCCTTTTCCACTTTCTTTGGGCAAACGGAAATATTTTTTGAATTTAGTCGATGATTTCAGTCGTTTCGGACATATCTATACTCTTACTGAAAAATCTCAAGCCTTTCAAAAAATAAAAAATTTTTACACTCTCATACAAAACCAACACAACATCAAATTAAAGAAAATTCAAACAGATTGTGGAGCCGAATTCACATCTGTACAATTTCAAAACTGGATTGACTCCAAAGGCATTATACATTACAAAACATCTCCTTTTACCCCCCAGCAGAACGGGATTTGTGAAAGGAAAAATGGAATCTTACAGACCATGATGCGCAGCGTCATGTTAGATGCTGATGTACCCCCTAGCTATTGGGCAGAAGCCCTTGCATATGTCAATTACACTTTTAACCGCACATGGAATAAGGTTATTAACCAAACACCCTATTTTCTTGTATATGGCACTCAACCACACCTCACACATCTTCGCGTTTTTGGCTGCTTTGCATATGTCAATATCCCCAAACCACTCAGACGGAAGGGGAATGAGGTGTCCAAAAAATTACGTTTCGTAGGATATGCATCAGGTTCGAAAGCATATCGATTCATAAAAAACAACAACACAGTAATAATTTCCCGTTCAGCCACATTCATAGAAAACCACAACTGGACCAAAATACACTCAAATGACTCATACGTATTAACCCAAGAACCAAATACATCAGATACACCACAGAGAATTCAACATGTACAAACAACAACACCAAAAGTTACACCTCGAACAAACAACACAGATACACAACTACCAATCAGAAAATCCAAACGAATTACACAAGGCATCCCACCTAAAAGATTTGACGTGAACAATGTGACACAGACAAACCAAATACCCATCACTCCAAAAAATTTTAAACACATGCTCCAATTACCGGAATCAGAACAATTAAAATGGTGGGACGCTATGTCCAAAGAAATGGACTGTTTAATAAATTTAAAAGTATTCACAAAAACAACACCTCCACAACACAAACACCCAATTGGCACTCGATGGGTTTACAAAATTAAAACACTCCCTGACAACACATATCTATACAAAGCACGCCTCGTAGCCCAAGGTTTTGCCCAACGCTTTCCCGAAGATTATGATGAAACTTACTCCCCCACAGTAAAACCAGAAAGCGTAAAAACGGCACTGACTTCAGCCATTATCTCAAATCAAGAAGTCTATCAATTTGATGTCCAAACCGCATACCTCCATGCACCATTAGAGGAGGAAATTTATGTCAATGGGGCACCAGGGTTCCAAGTTGAGTTCGGCAAAACCATCCTCTGCTACCATTTGTCAGATATATACTGATGGTCGTGCTCATTCAGTCTATGCGGAAGTTATTTAGGCCATACAGTTTCAGGTTTAAAAGTTATTTTATTATTTACAAATATACAATAATGAACAGGGTGTCCTGCTGCATTTATTACCCTGACTGTATGGCTCAGAGGTTGAGAGGGAGAGAAGTTCACTGCTGTCTTGCTGAGATGGATGGGAAGAAATTAGGGAAGATATCCAATTGATTTGTGGGTATGATTCCAATAAGGGAGTTCATTGGTTTATACAGTCACATGGGATGTCTGTAGACTTAGAAGACTTAACCCCTTCTGGTGCCTGGGGCATCATACGTAGGCAATATCTGACAGGGAGCATTTCAGTCCTGCTGTAAATGGACATATTTCCTTTGTTAAAGTAGACTGCCCCCAAATTTTCCAGAGGAAGAAAACTAGACAACTGTATCATATTAGTTACATTTTTTAAAAAGAAGAGAGGGTAGGGAAGCCTCTGCAATTCCACCAATCAAGTGCTTCATGTATCCTCTTTACAGCTGCCCTCAGTTTAAAGCTTTGTCATGCATATGCACCCGAAATTTAAACTGAGAATCTGCACACAAGCATGTGAGTTTTTTCAAGCATTCAGCATAACAGTATCAATCTAGAAAAGCAAATCAGCTTACATTTAAAGAGACATCTCTAAATAAACTTTGTACATGTTTACAAAGTAACTCCAATAACATATATACACAGATCTGATAATAGACCAATGATGATATAATTGTGACCATAGACTGCAAACATTACAAGTGTCACTTTTATTTTCAAAATTGCATCTGATTCTTCACATAACTCAGTGTTTAAAATATATCACAATGTAGTCATATCTATCCAAACTAAGACATAGTCTAGGAAAGTTTGAGAGCAGCCTGAACTATTTTCTAAAAAGAGACTTTTTTACTTTGGGTCACAGTCAAGATGCTGTACCTTTTCTCTCAAATTGTTTAACCGAACAAGAGCTGCTGCAGTTGTTTAAAATGAAGAGCTAAGGAACTTACTCACCAAAAGGCAGTGTCATGAAGGCCCATTATCATTAAAAATTCTTTTAATTTCTTCTCTTTTTCTGCCACAATATGGATTGCCAAGTAATAACCAAAAGGCGAAAAGGCAATCACTAAGTAAATCAGAATGATGGCACGAGGAAAATTATCTATTTCCAAAATAGCAGATTCTCCCATCATGACAGCTTTTGTTTGTTCCAGTTGTTCCAAAACTGAGTGATTGGTCTTCAACTGAAAAAAGAAAATGACTGTTAAAACCAGGTTTTGGAATAGCTTCTGCTAATAAAGAACGTTATATCCAAAGCTGTAAAACAATTTATGACAGATCTAATTTATCTATTTTATATCTCCACGCAAAATATTTTGGGTTTCACAAAGGAGGTCTGGTTTATTTTCTATATTTATTTTTGCTTTTTTTTCTATTGGTTGTTCAAATTTTAGAATCAAGAAAAAGTAGGATAAATAAAATAGGAGGGCCTTAAGATAAAAATGTTCTGTATCAATGGATAGAAAACTTGATTAAAGAACACTTACTAGATTAGGCAAAAAAATCCAACCCTATGAATCAGCTTTCTAATACATTTACATTAGCCTAATTGCAGCCAGAGTAATTTTTAGACTGATCTCCTTTTTGAGGAGACTGAATTTCAATTACTGGTAATCAGGTGAAAAAGCTATTAAGCTGTTGGCACATTGTTTAAAGCAAAAGAACCAATAGAGTTTAATTTCTGAAATTGTTGTAGTTGATAGGCAGAAGTTGTTAGATTCAGAACCTTTAAAAATAATTTTTCCTCTTTTTTTAGAAATCATTTTATAAGTTGGATCAGTGGTAATTATTTTATTTTTTTTTAAATTTGATTTATATGCCGCCCTTCTCCGGAGACTCAGGGCGGCTTACAATGTGCTAAGCAATAGCCTTCATACTTTTGTATATTTATACAAAATCAGCTTATTGCCCCCACAACCTGGGTCCTCAATTTACCTACCTTAGAAAGGATGGAAGGCTGAGTCAACCTTGAGCCTTGGTGAGATTCGAACCTGCAATAATTGCAGGCAGCTGATGTTAATAACAGGGCTTTAGACCACTGTACTATCCAAGGCTCTTTTTAATTAAAGTGTTTAATTAATATATTAAACACTTTATGAGTCAGATAAATATTCAACGATATCACAAAGTAACATTGATATTTTGAAAGCTCCTTTGCCACTTTATTTAACAAGTATTGGAACTGATCCAATTATCGCAAAATGGTTCAGTTCCTGAGCTAGATGGTTTCCAAGTGGAATGGAATAAACTGTGGTACTGACAAGACTTGAAATTCTATCAACAGCAAAAACAAAACAAAACAAAAGTATTATAGATCAAGTAAATCCAAAGGAGACACACATGATTGGGCACAAATTATTAACAGCCGTGGTTGTGCAGTGGTTAGAATGCAGCATTGCAAGCTAATTCTGCCATCTGCCAGCAGTTCAATTCTCATCAGCTCAAGGTTGAGTAAGTCTTCCATCCTTCCGAGGTGGGTAAAATGAGGACCCAGATTGTTGGGGGCAAAATGCAGATTCTGTAAACTATTTACAGAGGTCTGTAAAGCACTGTGAAGTGGATATAACTATTATTATACTGTTATTGCTATTATATTCTGAACATATTATGCAAATTTAATTTTGGGAAAGACAGAAGTAAAAAGAATCAGAAGATAAACAGCAACAAAGTGGATGGATTCAATTAAAAGTCCTGGTCATGCACAGTTGGAGAATACCTGAAGAGACAGATAACCCTATTGTTCCCAACAATCAACAACTTATTTTAACTGCATAATGAATTAAGCAGTCAATACAAGGAAACACAATTATACATATATATATTTCTGGTGAAAGTATAAATCCAAAATACACTTTGTTTACATGCATATGGCATCTCAAGCAAAAGAATTTCATATTCAACTATTAATTATGAACATTAATTCAAAACACAGTCAAATAGTTTGCGCACTGTCTAGATTTGAAGAGAAAACCATAATATGGGGAGACTTGATAGATAAATTTGACTAGGAAACATTTCTTCAAATATAGCGTTAAGGACCAGTCAAGAAGTGCTCTGTGTTCCAAATTGCCTGTTGTATTTTTTTCAAATTCAGATCACTGCATAGCTTAACTGGTCACTTGGATAAAGCATTTTGTTGTGGCCCGCCAGCAACCTGCATGGATTGTGGCTGATCCCGACAACGAGGAGGCGCCGGCAGCCTGTGCAGATTGTGGCTGATCCCGACAATGATGTCACGCCGGCAGCCTGTGCAGCTGGCACTCGAGTCAGACAGCGAGGAGGCTGAAAAGGATGTGGTGCCAGAGGCAGAGACTCAGCTAGGGCCTTCAGAACTTCCAGAGGCTCCTTCAAGTGAAGAGAGTGAAGTGGAGGAGCCTCTTCTCAATCTCAAGCACGCAGGGCTGCCAAAAGGCAGGAGTGGCTACTCAGGAGGAGGTCTTCTCGAGAGTAAGGCTTGGGGTTAATTGGCCATTCCCTTAGCCTATTTAAGTTCGCACACAGATAGCAAATGTTGCTAGAAACAACCTTTGGTCCTACGCAGAGCATTTTGAGAGTGAGTTTTTTGTTACAACTTGGTTTCTGGGCTGATTGCCAACCCTTGTCAGACTTTGTTTAATCTCTGTAATTCATAGCAGGCTGATAAGGACATTTATGGTTAAAACCTGCATTTTGAAAGGGGCCTGTTTGTATTAAACAGAGTTTTTGGAGCTGTGTGTGTGTGCTACACTTCTTGGGACCCGTAGCTGGGGCAGAACACATTTTCCTATATAAGAAGTAAATATTATATTGTATTTTGACTAATACAAAAAAAAATGAGTTGTATGCTAACCATTTATATTTACCTGAATAATAGCTGCATCAATGCAGATCTGGAGAGCCGTAAATCCATATCGCCAGTAGGTTTCAGCTTCACATATCTTGGAAGGATTTGGACAACTGGCTGTAAAAAATTAAAAAAAAAATTTTTTTTGCTATCTAACTATTCCACATCAAAAATAGGCTAATGTTTCTGCCATATAGATGGAAAAAGTTACTTTATCTTCAACTAAGTAGTTATCATATTGGCATGAATAAACTGATCTATAATTTCATATTAGGATATAAGATTTCACATAAAATATATGAGGAAAGAAACTGATATTTAACATAGCCTTCTTCCAAATAGGCACTCACAAAAAAAACCATAATGAAATTAAGACAGAAAATATTAGCAGCATATATTCTTCTTCTTTAAAGTTTACAGTCATCCATAGTTGAAGCTGTACTACGGTATCTTTATTAGTGAAAAATAAAAGATATACATATAAAGAAAGCATTGGTTCAGCCTGACACATTTATATCTTCTAAAACATATGGAAGGATTAAAAATATAATACTACAGTAACAGACAATTTTGTTATTTTATATAGTGAAGCATCATATTCTTCAAATCTTCATTTCCAATCGATGGCATAAGCTTAAATCTTTAAATCTTTAGACTGTTTATAGATTTAAAACTAAAAACACACATGTTAAGGGTTTGTGAATCTAATTCCAACATTCAATCAGTTTGGGATCATCATTTCAAATCAGCAATGAAAATCAAGTTAATTTTATCTGATTTATAAATTGATTCAGACACATCTAATCAAGCCATTTGGTGAATCAAAATGACTTCAAATTAAATATCCAGCAGGTATAATCTCCATTTACAGTATATTTGAATGACTACATGCCTCTATGGAAACAAAATAGCTGGAATGTTCTTAAAATACATATGGAATCTATGCATCTTCATAAGTATCTAGAAGTAATTTTGTAAATTGAGTAATAAATTATAAATAGAATTTTACAAAAGATGACTCCTATTACTGAGAAAAATCAAATATTTATATATACATTTAAATACCTCTCGATTCCACATGAATTGCAGAAACAGGAACCTTTGTAGGAGGAAATCTGAGTTGATAGGACATAGAATCCTTAAATATTACACCCACAAAGTTTTGGGGACTACGAAATGTAGCCTCTTGCATTTCTTGCTCAGTTAGAAATTCTTCAGTAGTGATTCCTATAAAAGAAAAGTATTTCTTCTAATTATTTTCATCTCCGATTATTTATACCAATACAAGTGCAAACCTATCTGTAACTGTCTCATTTATTAACCCTATATTTTTTTGTTTACATATAACATTCAACCTAAAGTATATCTGAAGGTATTGATGTCAAATTAAATTTTTAAGTCTCTTAAAAATGTGGGGTTTTTAAAATGAATAGAGTAACGTATACTTGCAAAATACAGAACTTATTTTGAGAGGATCAGTTTAAGTCTATAGAATAGAATTCTCTGTGCAAGTAGTCCTTCACTTACAACACTTTATTTAGTGATCGTTTGAAGTTACAACAGCACTGAAAAAATGACTTATGACCATTTTTCAGACTTTATGAGCATTGCAGCATCCCCATGGTCAAGTGATCAAAATTCAAACACTTGGCAACTGACTCTTATGACAGTTGCAGTGTCCTGAAGTCATGTGATCATCTTTTGCAACCTTCTGACAAGCAAAGTCAATGAAGAAGCCAGTTTCACTTTAACAGCCGTGTTACTAAACTTAACAACTGCAGTGATCCGCTGAACAACTGTGACAAGAAAAGGTTGTAAAATGGGGTACAATTCACTTAACAACTGTCTCACTTAGCAACAGAAATTTTGGGCTCAATTGCAGTCATACGTTGAGGACTACCTATACTAAAAAGCATGAGTTTTCAACACAGATTGCATTATAACAAGATTCTTTCATCATGAGGAACAAAGATATAAGAACCATTCTCCTGGCCAGTGCCCAGTCGGATGAGGTTTAGCTCCATTGGATACATATCCAGTGGTTCTGGTCCTTGCTGTTAGGGGGCATTAATCGATTTGTTTTGTTCACATGGAATTTGCTGGCCCCTAGGTGAAATTTGAATCTGCAGCCTCTGAACCTCTTTTCTATTATCAGACATGTTAGAATACGGCTTTTATTATTTATGTTATGTATTTATCACATTTGTATCCCACTCCAATCAAAAGAACTTCAATGGCTCACAAAGAGTATAGGATGATTGATTCATTTGGGATACCAGTAAGAGGCATATAGCTAGAAAAAGCTTTAGAAGAAAAACAAAAATAAACAAATGGGTGTTAATATAAAAGAATATTTATAAATATTTAATATGAAATAACAATGTGTATGCTATTATATGGAAATAACATGTTTAATCTATTTTTCTAACTGCATCTTCCTAGCAAATACAAGAAAAAATATAAACATTTGGGAGAACAGAAGAGTTTGTTTATAATACCTTCTGTAAAATATTCTGCAGACATTTTGTGCATGATTTTTCTTGTCAGATTGTTCACTGGTGTGTAGCCAACAACAAACTTAGAGATACTAGAGTGATCCACAGAATAAAGATCAGAATCAGGCACCTCATCATATTTCTTATTCGGATACATCATGCTCAATAATATTAGCCAGAATAAAAAGAAAAGTGGAAGCAGTATTTCCTGCACAAATAAAATAAACATGTTAAAATGGGTAACACTCAGAAACAACCACTTATAGCTATTTATAATACTCAGTTATAATACAAACAGAGAGTCTTCTTAAAAATCTGTTATTTCAATATTTAAACATTACATATCTGGATATTTGTATAGCATTAACTAATCCTGCCTACTATTCTCCATGTGATGAGAGAGAAGCTTTCTCTGAATAACTTAAATCTAGACTTTTTCAAAATCTAGAGCTGAAGATGGGACAGAGTTAATTTCCATTCTCTTGCAGGATGGGATTTGATTTAACTGGCACTTACTGGGCACTAGTACAGAGGCTCAGAGATAACATTTACACTCTGGCAACAACAAATTTTGATTGGCCAGTAGAGCAGGCAAAGTTTGCTAAATTAGTATACTTACAAAATTAAAATAGGAGCCTGGTTTAGCTCAGCAGATTAAAAGCATAGTGATCAACACCAGCTGTCTGCAATTACTGTAAGTTTGAATCTCACCAGGCTCAAGGTTGACTCAGCCTTCCATCCTTTCTAAGGTAGGTTAAATGAGGACCCAGTTTGTGGGGGCAATAAGCTGACTTTGTATAAATGTACAAAAGTATGAAGGCTATTGCTTAACGCATTGTAAGCCGCCCTGAGTCTCCGGAGAAGGGCGGCATATAAATCAATTTTTTTTAAAAAAATAGAACATGAGGTCATCTAATGTTGAAAAGATGTACAAACCAGAGTTTGATGCCCTGCTTATAGTCCCGTGATGGCGAACCTATGGCACACGTGCCACAGGTGGCACGCGGAGCCATATCTGCGGGCACGCGAGCATTGCTCTAGATCAGCTCCAGCCCGCATGCGTGCACTGGCCAGCTGACTTTTGGACTTTTCGGGCCCACTGGAAGTCGGGAAACAGGCCGTTTCTGGCCTCCAGAGGGCCTCCGGGGGAGTGGGGAAGGCCGTTTTCGCCCTCTCCAGGCTCCTAGAAAGTCTCTGGAGCCTGGGGACGGCAAAAAATGGGCCTACCGGGCCCACTGTGCCATCACCTGCCAAAAGCAGAGTCGCAGAGGGGGTCGCACGTGCATGGACGGGGGCTGGGGTGCATTGAATTATGGGTTGGGGCATGTGAACGCTCAACCCCCCCCATGTTCTCCATTGCTTTTGGCACACGATGGCAAAAAGGTATGCCATCACTGTTATAGTCTTAGCATTCATATTTTCCCTGGCAAATATGAATGTTTGGTAGAACAGATCATTAATAATTAAACAAGAATAATCACATGTGAAAACTTCACACATATAGCTATTTCAGTGTGGTCATAAGGCTAAGACTAATATGAATATAACATTTCAGCATGCATTATTCAGTCACAATTACATACTTGACCCCAGGAAATGAAAAACTGTCCCAGTGTCTAAGTGCAATATTGCTGAAAGAGGAGCTTAATTTTCATTTTTAAACATCCCTAACACAAAACTGGAGTTACAATCCATGCCTTGTGCCCAACAAAAATGGATATGCTTAATCTAATAAAGCAAAATGATATTCTTTACACTCCAGTATATGTATCAGTATCATAATCTGTTTTTATTTTTTATTCTAACAGAAATGAAGAGAGAGAAAGCCCTTGGTCCACATGATTAAACCAGTAGAATTCCATAACATACAGTATATATTGAGATTTTTATTCTCATATTGCTGATGGTATATATAAAAAAATGTTTTGAATGATATTTGAATGCTACCCTCTTTTTTTGTGAAGCTCACGTAAGTGAAGCCTGGAAAAAAATCCTGTAGAAAGGTATAAGCAAATCATTGATTTCTTTAAATCTTGCTAGTAGTTCTGGCATTCAGAAACATAATATATTACCTACAATAATTCATTCTGCACAATTTGGCTTTATAAAAGACTAAGCCTTTTATTAAAGAATAAGCTTCAGAGAATACTAGAGTGCTGATTAATATTTTAAAAGTAAAATCAGAGAAACTGTGTAGTAGTTGCTTCACTGGATGTAGAAAAAGCCTTTGATGTGGTACAGATTAAACTTTTAATGTTTTTTCTGAGATATAGATTCCCTCCATGATAATTTCTTGGATTAAAATATAGTATTTTAATCCATCTATTGTGACTGCAAATGGAATGATTTGTTCTCCAATTAAAATATCTCAGGAAAGATTTTTTATTTCCTCTCTTTATTTATTTAATAAATTTATACACTGCCCATCTCACTTAGAAACAACTCTGGGAAATTTACAAGACATATTTTAATTGATATAGGAGCCACTGATTTAATTACACAGTTAAAGTATATAAAATATAAAAATATTTGGAGCTGAATATTCTTATATATTGACAATATTTTGAGTCTAACTGATAGTTCAATGTTTTTATTTAAATTTCTCAAAATTACTCAAAGGTTTGGTAAATTATCAGGTTAATCCATTCAGTGGAATAAGTCATACAGTATCTAGTTTCAATTGGATCTGAGGTTTCTGAGGAAATTTGTAAAAACAGAGACCTGTTTTTTGTGTTCTCTTAAATACTGTACCTTTGAATCATTATTCCTACAGAATGTCCTCATTTTTAATTTAAAGGTGTTTAGAATGGCCAGAATGCTAGCCAAGGTGATGGTTTTGAAATCTACAAAGGCTTTTTCAGCAGTTTCAGAAAAAGGCAAAAGTAACTTGACCAGTGTATAGTGGGTGGGGGTGGGGGGGCTCCCAGCCATGGTGAGGTAGGGAAAGGGCCCAACCTCCTTCACCTTTTCATGTACCGGTGAACCTGTGGCCAGCTGAGACCTCCTGGTCCATGGGATTTTCCACAAGCCAATGGTGCAGGGCTTCCCAGAGCCTCTCCCACCCCAAGGCATCCCCACATGATCACTTAATGAGCTGCATGATCACTTAATGTCCACAACAGGGAGAGCTGGGATTAAAGTATTTGAGCAAAGCGTTGACACAGCAGCATCTCACTTAACAAGTGCTTCACTCAATGCCCAAGATTCCTGTCCCAACTATAGTCGTAAATTGAAGATTACCTGTACAAATATTGAAATTGCCAAACTAAAGCATTATCCTTAATAAGATCATTTAGTGACATACAGTAGAAGCCTAAGAATAATTCTGATGTAATAATTTTAAATAGAGCTCAAATCAATGAACAAATTGATTTATTTATTTAGCTACCGTAATTTATATCGCTGCCCATCTCACAAACAAGTGACTCTGGACAGCATAATTAAAACTAAAATAAATATATAAAACTATTATCATTAACAATTATTTAAAAACATTCAAAAGATTAATCTTTTAACTTCTACAAACCTTAGAAAATTGCAGATCAACTGACCTGAACACTACTCTTCTTGGTTCTCCATTTAACTAAGCAATTCTTATAAAAAAGTGCTCTTGTTTGTCGCCACACTCCTTTTTGTCTTGAAGCATCTGTAGACATTTTTGCATCTGAAAAGCAAAACAATTACATGCATCTTTTAAATGTATGCCCCCTTTTAAGTCAATTAATTTGTTCTAACCATATTATCATTCACTATACTTAATTATATTACTAATCAATATGTTAAATGGATACATTTCTGTAATATATGTTTCACCATCTAAAAACAAATCCTATACAAACAACTATTAATTATTTTTAAGTGATATCAAGTAGGTACAGGATGATAATCCAAATGCTTCTCAGATAAATTTTAGGAAATCTGACCTGGAGATATATTGCTGCTCGAAATACAGGACAAGCAATCCTTGCCTTATGACCATTCATTTAAAAGTTACAACAGTGCTGAAAAAAGTGACTTATGACTTGTTGCATTTGTTTCCCAGAGGCTGAAGATGAGTGAGATGAATGAAAGGAAAACATCCACGGATAGCAAAATTAACAGCGGAATCAACAGCACAATAAGCATAAGGAAGAGATTGCATTGCAAGAAAGACCTATTTTGTATCAACAATTAAGTTAAGAGGCTGATCAGAAAATAATCTTAAAGCCAAAATAACAGCTGCCAACTCAGAACGTTGGGCAGATGTCTGAGTAGACGTGAATTTTGAAAACCATTGTTGACCATCTGTCCAAACCACAACACTACGAGTAGGTGATCCATCAGTAAACACTGTTAAAGCTTCAGAAAGAGGAGAACGAGTAAAAATAGAAGAAAATGAAAGATTCAATGTATTCGTAATAACTATTCTAGGATCTTTAGGCAAAGAATATTGAATATCACCAAGATATTGAGAAAAAGCAATTTGATATGAATCAGAAACAGTCATTAAATGTTCATGTTCAAGTTTAGTACGAGTGAAAGCAATACCATCCAAATCATGACCTATCGATTGCAAAGATCGTCGTCGTGCTTTCATAATCAATTCTTCTAAAGCCTGCTGATAAGGAAAAATATTTCTAGGAGGAGAAGCAGACAAATTCAACCATTCATGAATATGAATCATCTTTTCATCTAAATGAGAATAAAGACAACCAGTAGGTAAAGGTGAAGTAGGAAGAATTGCTAACCATAATTTATTAGCTATAGAAACTACTCGATCAACATATCTCAGTTTAAGTTTATTTAGAATGTCCTGAAGACATTTCTTTTGCAAAGCAGTAAGAGACACCAAATCCCCAGGATGCTTAGAACCTTTTAACAAAGAAAAGAGAGGTAACATTTCTCCTGTAGAGATTTGAAAATATGGACAAGCCCAATTAATTGTTCCTACAAGTTTTTGCCATTGAACCAAAGTATATGAAGATTGCACTTTGAGTTCAGGTAAGATAGGAATGGAAGAAGATTGTAGAACTTTAAATCCTAAATATGAATAAGGTTCAGTGCGTTGTATTTTTTCAGGAGCTATGTAAAGCCCTCTGCTGGCTACAATGGTAGTCAATGTTTGTAGCACTTGTTCTTCATCAAAATCTGGACCTGCTATTAAAATATCATCCATGTAATGGTAAACTAAAAAAGAAGGAAATTGATCACGAAAAGATTGCAAATTGACCTGATCCAAATAACTGTTCTACTGTGTAAGCATCACCACCATCTAAAGCAGCTACATTAGCATGATGCAAATATTCATTTTCCCAGACCACATATTGCATAGAAGTTAGAATCGTGCGAAACAATTGCTTCCAATCTTGAGGTATCATAGTATACACATTCTTAATTCCTTCTAAAAGACCTCTAGTAAAATTTCCAGTAATTCCATAATCAGAAATAGCCTTCTTCAACTCTCGTAAAATTTGAAATGGCAAACCTTCCCATTCCGCAATCTGTTGTCCAGCTTGAGGTCCTGGTTGATATTGCACTGGACATGCAGACAACAATTCAGCTAACTCTTCCCCAGAAATAGCAACATCTGTCTTACAATTTTCTACCATCTTTTGAAAAGAGGACTGTGGAACAATATTAGAAGAAGGAGGTTTCTGTTCAATGTCAGAAGAAGCAGAAGAAGGTTTTGAAAGCTGTTGTTCAATATCAGAATGAACAGAAGGTATTTCAGTGTCAGAAGGAGCAGAAGGTATTACTGCAGATGCAGAAGAAATTATTACAGCTTTAGAATCAGGAGATTCAGCTTTAGAATCAGGAAACAAAACTTCCTTTTCAGGAAGGACATATCACAGTAGTAGGAGGTTGAAGAGAGGAAGGTGTGAGAAGAGAAGAAAGCTCCTCTTCCTTCTGACCAAACATTTCTATAGCATGTCTACATAGATGCCAAGCATACAAAATATCTACCTCTAGACTTGGCTTAGAATGCAAAACCTTGCCAACTTTTTCCCAATCTGACAACTTTAAAGAACCCCTTTCAGGATAAAATGAACAAGTTAAGGCAATTTCTCGTACCAGCCGATAAAGAGCCTTCTGTGAGACAGACAATTCAGACTTCTTAAGAAGATGCAACAAATCATCTACATGCTTCCTTTGTCCCTGAGAAAGCGAAGATCCCATACTTACAGAAACCTTTAAAGAGATAAGGTTGAGAAACCAAAGGCACACGGCACCTGTCCTTGCCGGACGAAGTATGGGTCCCTGTTCCGGGCGCCAAATGTTGCATTTGTTTCCCGGAGACTGAAGATGAGTGAGATGAATGAAAACATCCACGGATAGCAGAATTAACAGCAGAATCTACAGCAACTTTATTGAGCATCAGACACAGTTTATATAGTTTCTAAGTTTCTCAGTTCTCACCTACTATGCGTGTTACCTCATTATTGGTTAACAAATCTCCAAGGCACAACAATTGGTTAGTAATGACATCATTGGTTTTCATGAGAAAATGCACAAAAGTGTTATATATTGAAAGCGGCAAATGTTACAGATTATACTTTGTTTCATCCTGTGTCTTTGTACATGCTAGAAACACTGCTTGCAGATGAGAACTGCTTAATTTGCAGTTTCGTGTAACCACAGTTCCAAAAACCATACAGATGAGCAAAGTAATAACCCTACAATGACTGATCCTTGCACTTACACCTATTGCAGTGCCCCCAGTCACATGATCAAAATTCAGGTGCTTGGCAACTGGCATTTATTCACAACAGTTGCAGCATCCTTGGAATCATATGATTGCCATCTGTGACCTACTCCTGGGCTTCTGAATAGCAAAGTGAATGGGAAAAGTCAGATTTGCTTAATGACTTATAGCTGTGGTAAAAAAAGGATGTAGAATCAGGCATGACTTACTTAATGACCAGATCACTTAGTGATGGAATTTCCAGTCCCACTTGGGACCGTAAGTCAAAGACTACTTGTATCATCTTCTTAATTGCAAATAAAGTATTAGTTTAACATGTTCAGATAAAGCCTGGGATATATACACTTGCTATTTGTTTTTAGTTTCTATTATTAAAATTGAATGTCCAAATCCTAAACTATGATTAATATGACCAATTAACTCTTTAAAAAAAAACAAACTACATGACTCACTGTAGTACTAAATAATTTCCCGAAGTTTCTCATTTTTTTCTGTTTCACAATTTTTTTCTGTTTTGCTTTTAAACTATTATTCATATGTACCTGCATTTTATTGACCACAATTTCATATTTGTTATTTGCAATAGCAACAATGCTAGATAAAATATAATCTGGTATTTTTCCCCTTTTTTACCATTGTGCAATTGAGCATGGGTGTGTGAACCAGCCAGTTTCAACTGATAACATTGCAACATTAAGCATAAAAGGGAATATTCAAATACAAAATGTTGAAATCAGAATACTCCTATGTATAATAAAAATAGGGTTTACAAATTAAATACATTTTATTTCATTATTTTTCTGCAACTGATGCTGCTCAAATTAGGTTCATATTTCCAACTCTTTCATATGAGTGCCTTTTTTGAAACAGAGTGGAAGAGTGAGAATTTACAGCCTAAATGAACATTCAGTTTGAAGGAAAATACTTTTTTAAAAAGTTTAATTGTTACAGATTCAAACATTGCTACAATATTTTTCATTATTTTAGAACCAGATTTGACAAAGAGAGAACTTTGATCACCTAGTGCAGGGGTCAGCAACCTGTGGCTCTAGAGCCGCATGTGTCTCTTTCACCCCTCTGCTGCAGCTCCGTCACTCAAAATATGTCACAACCACCAGTGTACGACACCCACCTGCACGCGATTTATTGAGCTTTTCAACCCCTGGTAGGCCAACCATGGATAAATCCAAGAAAAGTTTCAGAAGAAAACATAATGTTTAATTCAATTACATATGCTAGTTTTGTGGCTGCTCAAGAAATAGGCACAGGAAGGGTTTTGTGGCTCCCGGTGTTTTCTTTTCTGTGGGAAACGGGTCTAAGTGGCTCTTTGAGTGATTAAGGTTGCAGACCCCTGACCCAGGGGTTCCCAAACTTGGCTGCTTTAAGACTTGTGGACTTCAACTCCCAGAATTCTCCAGCCAGCTTTGCTGGCTGGAGAATTCTGGGAGTTGAAGTCCACAAGTCTTAAAGCAGCCAAGTTTGGGAACCCCTGCCCTGACCTAACATCCAGGAAAACAGGGGTGGGGGGCTGGATGAGTGTCTTACCATGGTGTCATTTTGGAGTGCATGAATCAACTGGTTCATACTAGTTCACCTCTTATCTCTTTAATTACTTTCAGAAGATGATATTGGCCATCATCTATCAAATTCTGATCACCCATGTTATGTAATATCTACAGTATATGAACATGCTGGGAACAATCCTTTGCAGTGCTGGAGCTCTTTGTCAGCTTTATATTCATGATATTCAGCTTCATTATGTACAATCGTAATTAGTATGTGTATCTAAGTCCAAATACTCACAGCCTAGATGTAGATTCATAGACATTCATGTAATCTATTCTCAAATGTTAAGATTATTGAAGAGCACATAATCTTGCAAAAGCACATAATCTAAACTATCAGGCCATCTTTCTCTGTTAGAATCTACTACCACATAATTCATTTTGACAAGGTTGAAGGGTTTTCTACTGAAAATATTGAGTGGTGATGGCTATTTTCTTAGTAATGTAGAAAACAATAAATGCTAACATTTTGAAGGGTATCTCTTTTTGAGGTAGAAATGATCACAGCTTCTTAAACTGTACTACACTGAAATATACTACTATACTATACTGAAATAAAAGCACTCAATCGTTTATCTTTATTAAATAAAGATAGCAATGGCACTAAGCATGAGATAACATTGTATGAAGCCTGTTAGAAATAAACTGAATGTTATGACACATGTAAATTAACACTGAAACTTGACCTGATAGTGTATTGTTGTGCCTGACGGAAATATCTACTAAACTCAGTGTATTCAAAAATAGTAATTTTTTACTTTATTACTGTATGTTTTAAAAATAAAAATAAAAATATCTATTTCAGGATATTTCAAATACCAGCTAATCACAAAATCTGAAATTGCAAGAGGCTAATAGATACAGAATTTAATTTGAAGGTAAAGGGAAAAAGACAATTTTAAAAAATCATGGAAATATATAATTATTTTTTAAAACTCAGGGAAATTTGATCAAATTACTTGAAACCCCTTTCTTTTCCCACAGTGAATTTCATATCTACTCCTTCACAGAACTATTGATATCACAGGTGAAGATTTTCTCTCCTCAGCATTTAGTGATCCAGTGCTAAGAAAGTAGCAACTGAAGTTTATCTGAGAAGCTAGGAATGATGACTCATAGAGGGGGCCCTGCACTAAGCTTCTGCAGAATGACATTGTTTTTGCTCTTACACTCTCATGCCAAAGCAATGCTTCTTGGAAAGAGTACCAAAGAGGCAATATGTAATGATTGCAAAAAAAGAAAGAAAGAAAGAATCTCAACTATATAAAAGAGCTCCCCTCCAATAAAGAAAAACAATTACCCAAAATAATTGTTCCAAGTTTAGCATGCCACTATTTTTCCACAGGTCTTAATCAAAATCAAGCTCCAAGTTCTCCCACAGACTTCAAGCAAATAAAACAGAGTCATTCTGAAGTCTGGAAAAAGGGCTAGTAAGACCAATCTTATGAAAAATTGTGCAACAACACAGGAGTAAATCTAAAATTAGTCTACCAACAGGATTGAATTGGTGAATTAAGAAATGCTTATACAGTACAGCTTTGCATCTGTGTATCTCTTATATCCTAGACCTAAGTCCAAAGAATAAACTGTTGTAAGTGATCTGCTCCTAACAAGGATTACTTAGATTTCAGTTGGATTAAATTCTTTTTAAGTATGCATAAAAATGCAGCCAGCCTTCATATCAGGTTCAAGCTGATAAGAGAGTCATACTTCTATAGTAATCCAGTCAAAGTGAAATATCTAAGAAATGCTACATGTAAATAGGCATAGATTAAAACGAAATAGTTCTGATGTTCAATTTAGTATTTGTTTTTAGGAAAGCTGAATTTAGTACTTTTTTTTTAGAAATGCATTTTGGTAATTATACTATGAGAGATCTCCTTAGATTGCAAAATATATTTACTTCAATAAATAAGCCCTCTCTACTGGCAAGTCCTCTTGTTCCTTCTGCTGAGTAGTCTATAGAGAGCTGAATTTAACAAGGCACTGCCCTAATTGCACTACTGAGATGGTATATACAACATGGCATATTACAAGCACTTTTCCCTCATAGCACCTCTCAGTTCCAGATAAAATGCTTATACAGGAAGCATTTATACACTTAAATGTCAAATCCTGAAATATTTATTGGCATAATATAGTAGTGTCCTATGGTAGAAAATTTACATTTCAGAATTTCAGCTGCCTAGGGATAATCTCTTTCACTCCCTCCCTTCCTCCCTGCTTTCACAATAAGAAAGAAAGATAAACAGGCTATGACAGCAGAGAAAAGAATTAGATCTGGATACCAGTTCCACTTAAAGGTGAGACAACTTATAGGAATAATTTAGTAGTTATCAATTCTAACTGAGTAGAAGTGCTTATCAAATCAAGTGATCTATTACACATGTTTTTACTGCATTGAACAAAGCTTAGTCCTGGTTATATAAAAATAATTAGTTAGATTTGTTATGATTACCCACTCCAAAAGTTTCTGGGTGGCTTTACAACATCAGATTATACAATTAAAATAGATAAAAACCATGACAAGGAACCATAACAATCAAGAAGCGTCATAGGGGCTCCATAAACATATTAACCCAGACTTGGTGACAGAGCCACCAGAGTCTTTAAGGGTCTTGCAAGAACACTTGGAGAGTGAGCACTATGTGTATCTTGGGAGAGGGGGATGCTGAGGATGTATATGGGACTGCAGCCATCACACTTAAAAGGAGTGTGTTACAGGTTTCTAAATTTGTCAAGATTATAGGCCCGTTATTAAAATCTAACTTGTAGTATGAAGTCTAATGAGAGAGAACTTAGCTTAACATCCTTAACATCCATTCAAAAATACATGTCAGTTGTCAAGTGCCCGAATGTTGATTATGTGACCACCAGATTGCTGCAAGTTTTAAGTGTGAAAACTGGTCAGAAGTCATTTTTTTCAGTGCCATTGTAACTTTGGTCACTAAATGAATGGTTGTAAATTGAGGACTAGTTGTATTATTAGTATACACAATACAGCTGCCAGTTCTTTAGCTGGCGTTGTCCTTCATTCACATCAAGTACTCTTATTATTGTTTTATGCTTTTCATCTTTTTTCTTCATATAGACAGTTAAATTAAAAACAAATCTGTAATTTCCTTTTAAGAACTTTATATGTCTTAGAGTAAATGTTCACAAACATTTTACTATATTAACTTACAATGTTTTCTGCTCTTCCAGAAAATACTATGCAGTGTTTTGGGTACAAGAAAGTGCAGCATAATTCAAAATCTGATGTTCTATTGGGGAAAAGGGATGGTGATAGCTAATTCTTTTCCTAGTCTTTCTCCTAGTTTCTTAATTATATAACCAACTCTTCAACTCCCATAGTTTCCAAATATTTGCATCTTTCAGTTAACTACTCTGAAAATTAACCATAAATAGTAACTGATCCTCAAATTAACAAGGTGGCCTTTCCCTGTCTACAATTACGTACAGACCCCTTTTCTTGTCCATAATGTCAGAATAGCCTTAGGATCTATTTGAAGCAAATCATAAACTCATTCTGTACATGCCAAGAGAAGTCCCATTTGTCATCTCATAATCAACAATGCTACTCTAACAAATACGGTATTTGTTATTCAGGTTTCTCATTGTTTGGATCTAAATACAGGTTTCTCATTGTTTGGATCTAAATACTCTTTGACTTTCCCACCTGTACAATATACATTACACAGCCGCTAGCAATGCAATATCACTTTTACATGTAACAATACAGCCTTAATGATGCTCTGAGATGAGTAAACAGAGAGTCAAGAAAAAAAAAGAATGGAATGAGAAAAACACCCCGTGTCTCACCCATGAAGCCCCGTCTCAGACAACCGGAGATCTACACCTTGACCAAAAAAAAAAGACAGCTTGTCATATCATCACCACAGCACGCGCTGCGTCGTGGGTCAACAGGCAAGGGACATCTGACACCCGCAGCTCTCGCTGATCAGTTCCTCAATAATTGACCACGCCGGGCTAAAAACACCTGCGGCCAAGCGAAGCGAAAGCCGGTTGTCTTTTTTGCATTCTCTCCCAGAAGCAAAGCGGGCTTAGATGCCCCTCAGGAGCCGCCCAGCCCGTCAGCCGCCCCCACGCCGTTTCCCCACGACTGAGGAGCCTCGGCTACCCATTCACAGCTGAACCCGGACAGCCGAGCCCCAAAAGGCGTCGGGGAAGCCTCTGGTTCCTCGCCTACCCCCGCCGCCGCCTCCTTTCCCCTTCGCCGTGCCGCATCTCTCCCGCCTTTATACCACGCCATTGACTCCTACTTCTGCTCCCCCTCCTTCCCTTCCTCCCACGCCGCCCCCTTTGCTTTCTCCTCACGCCCGTCTCGCCTTCTCGACCTTCCCCCCCCCCCCCCACCCCGCACGCCCTCTGCTCTCGAGCGGTGAGGGGGCCGCGCCGCCCCGCCGCGGCGCGCGCCTGCCCGGGGCAAAAAGCAGCCGCAGTCCCCAGTCTCTCCCCCCCCTTCCCCATCCCCATCCTCGCCTCCACCCAGGCAGCCAACTTCACCTCAAGCCCGCCTGACCGCGGTTGAGCTGCACGCAGTGGGGGGATGTATACGCGGGCACGTCGCCTTGGCTGGTCCTCGTAAACCCGGGCCTTTCGGCGTCCGCGAAACAAAAAAAAAAAAAGGCCGAGCCGCCTTAAGCGTCTCTCCGGGAAGGTTGCTTTCGTTACTCTCCGCGCAGCTGTCGGCGGCAGGGATTGCAGCAGCCGAGGACTCCCTTTCCCTCCGGGGAGCCGTCGCTCCTGTCCCTCTTGCTTTGTTTGGTCTTCGGAGGAGAAGCGGGAGCGTCGCCAATGGCGGGAGCAAGTTTCCGCCAGCAGAGCCAACCTCTGCCTGTCTGTCTCCTCCGCCTCCCAACCCTGGAATAGCTAAAGGCTGGCTAAAAAAAAAAAAGGAAAAAAAGGGAACGTTAAAAGGCAGTCAACATATTTGGGGAATGGCGGCTGTACCTAGTGTTAACTATGCCATTATTCCAGCCTGTGTCATAAAACAGCTTTCTTCGTAAGGCGGTTTCTTCACAGCCACTGTCACGTTCACAACAGCTCCTTCTTCCTCACTCTTGCCCAATGTGCCGGAATGTTGTTCTTCACCGCGAAAAAAAATTCAAAATGAATAAAGAGGGTATCCCGGTAAACGTTTCTCCTTCGCGGGCGACGAGGCATCGGAAGTTGAACGTGTGTACGTAGAAGACGGGATTTAACACTCGATGCGGATGCCCTAGATATGTCTAGCGAAAATAAAAGTCCCGCCTGTCGACTTCACTGGCCCCGAGTGAACGAGAAGATAAATCGCAGCCTTAAAAGGGTGTATATATCACGGCCCCTTCTGATTGTGTGCACATGGGGGCAAAATGGATTGGTTATTCCTAAATAAGGACGGAGGCTTGGTAAACGGATTACAGTATGTGGATTACTGCATGTTGTTGAACTCCTGGCAGCCCTGGATTCACTGGGGAGCATGTTGACTTCTGCCACATCTGACAAGACACAGCTTTTCCACCTGTGCTTCATAACATCCCATAAAGTATAATATAAGTGACAAAAATACCTTAAAGCAGAAATTTCTACAGTGATGGCTTCCTTGTCTCTTTCCCTGGAAACGGTTTACAACAATTCAGTTACCCGCTCAAAGTTACAACAGCATTGAAAAAAGTGCCTTATGACCATTTTTCACAATTACAACCTTTGCAGCATCATGTGATCAAAATTCAGATGCTTGGCAACTGGTTCAAACTTATGACCATTGCAGGGTCCCAGGGTCATGTCATCACTTTTTGCAACTTTCTACAAGCAAAGTCAATGGAGAAATCAGATTCACTTAACAACCATGTTACTAATTTATCAACTGCAGTGACTCATTTAACAGCTGTGGCAAGAAATGTCATAAAATGTGGCAAAACTCACTGAAATTCTCACTTAAAAACATAAATTTTGGGCTCAATTGTGGTTATTAGTCAACGACTATAAGTAGTCAATTTATTATCACAATTGAGTCCAAAATTTCTGGTACTAAGCAAGACAGTTATTAATTGAATTTTGCCCTATATTACAATTTCTTGCCACAGTTAAGTGAATTGCAGCAGTTGTTAAATTAGTAACATGGTTATTAAGTGAATCTGGTTTCCCCATTGACTTTGCTTGTCAGAAGGTAACCAAAAGTGATCACATTGACCCCAGGACACTGAACCATCATAAATACATACATAAATATGTAAATACTTAATTTTGATCACATGACCATGGGGATGTTGCAACGGTCATCAGTGTGAATGATAGGTCACTTTTTTCATTATGATTTTGAACAGTCACTAAAGGAAAGGTGGTAAGATGAGGACTATCTATTACAGTGTGTGTAATATTTTGCTATAATATTTTATCTTCTGTGAGGGAGATGGATGGTTTTAGCATTCGATAATTAAAAATAAAGGATATACTTATTATTAATTTACCTTAATTTCTTTTTAAAAAAAATATGCTTTTGTTTTGTTTTGTGATGTAGGGGGATAAAGGCCTTGAAAACTAAAATGTGGTTCTAGGATTGGCTAATGCTGTGAAATGAAGTCCAAATATATGAAAGGCATTCAGATTGGAAGACTGTAGGACATAATATCACAATCAAGACCCCTTCATGGATTACTGCCTTGTCGTGGCGAAGGGGCTGGTATAGCTCAATGCTGAGCTATGCCATACAGGGCCACCCAAGATGGACAGGTCATAGTAGAGAGCTCTGACAAAACGTGACCCACTGGAGAAGGAAATGGTAACCCACTCCAGTATCTTTGCCATGAAAACCCCATGGACAGTACCGAAAGAAAAAAGATATGATGCTGTAAAATGAGCCCCTCAGGTTGGAAGGTGTCCAATATGCTACTGGAGAAGAGCAGAGGGCTAGTACTAGTAGCACCAGAAAGAGTGAAATGACTGGGCCAAAGCCGAAAGGATGCTCAGCTGTGGATGTATCTGATGGTGAAAGGAAAGTCAGATGCTGTAATGATCTATTCTCCATAGGAACCTGAAATGTAAGATCCATGAATCAAGGCAAGATGGATGTGGTCAGACAAGAGATGACAAGACTGAACATCGACATCTTAGGAATCAGCGAACTAAAATGGACAGGAATGGGTAAATTTAATTCAGATGACCATCAGGTATACTACTGTGGGCAAGAATCCCTCAGAAGAAATGGAGTAGTTTTCATAGTCAATAAAAGAGTAGGAAAAACAATACTGGGATACAGTCCCCAAAATGACAGAATGATCTCAGTTCGAATCCAAGCCAAACCAATATAAAATAGAATAGAATGGAATAGAATTCAATGGGATGGGATGGGATGGGATGGGATGGGATGGGATGGGATGGGATGGGATAGAATAGAATAGAATAGAATAGAATAGAATAGAATAGAATAGAAT
>WNWU01000020.1:9366705-9389528 GCA_012654045.1 Ptyas mucosa
ATAGAATAGAATAGAATAGAATAGAATAGAATAGAATAGAATAGAATAGAATAGAATAGAATTCTTTATTGGGCAAATGTGATTGGACACACAAGGAATTTGTCTTGGTGCATATGCTCTCAGTATACATAAAAGAAAAGATACATTCGTCAAGAATCATAAGGTACAACACTTAATGATAGTCATAGGGAAAAATAAGCAAATCATATTAGAAAACAGTCAATATAAATCGTAAGGATACTAGCAACAAGGTTACAGTCATACAGTCATAAGTGGGAGGAGATGGGTGATAGGAACAATGAGAAGATTAATAGTAATGCAGATTTAATAACTAGTTTGACAGTGTTGAGGGAATTGTTTGTTTAGTAGAGTGATGGCGTTCGGGGAAAAACTGTTCTTGTGCCTAGTTGTTCTGGTGTGCAGTGCTCTATAGCATTGTTTCGAGGGGCGGAGTTGAAACAGTTTATGTCCAGGTTGCGAGGGGTGAAATATTTTCACAGCCTTCTTTTTGACTCGTGCAGTGTACAGGTCCTCAATGGTAGTCTAAGTCTATGTCCCAACCACTGATGCTGAAGAGGATGAAATTGACTGGTTCTATGAAGCCCTACAGCACCTTATAGAATTAACACCAAAAAATTATGTCCTTATCATCATGGGGGATTGGAATGCTAAAGTAGGAAGCCAAAAGATAACTGGAATAACAGGCAAGTTTGGCCTTGGAGTACAAAATGAAGTAGGGCATAGAATTCTGTCAAGATAATATGATGGTCATAGCAAACACTCTTTTCCAACAACCCAAGAGATGACTCTACACATGGACATCACCAGACAGTCAACACAGAAATCAGATTATGTGCTCTGCAGCCAAAGATGGAGAAGCTCTATACAGTCAGTAAAAACAAGACCAAGAGCTGACTGT
This sequence comes from Ptyas mucosa, assembly GCA_012654045.1. Taxonomy (NCBI): domain Eukaryota; kingdom Metazoa; phylum Chordata; class Lepidosauria; order Squamata; family Colubridae; genus Ptyas; species Ptyas mucosa. The sequence continues at coordinate 9,367,625 of WNWU01000020.1, forward strand.
GGCTCAGATCATGAGCTTCTCTTTGCAAAATTTAGGCTTAAATTGAAGAAAGTAGGGGAAAGCACTAGGCCACTCAGGTATGAACTAAATCATATCCCTGATGAATATACAGCAGAGGGGACAAATAGATTTAAGGAACTAGATCTGATAGACAGAGTGCTTGAAGAACTATGGACAGATGTTCGCAACATTGTACAAGATGTAGCAACTAAAACCATCCCAAAGAAAAAGAAACGCAAAAAAGCAAATTGGCTGTCTGAGGAAGCCTTGCAAATAGCTGAGGAAAGAAGGGAAGCAAAAGACAAAGGAAAAAGATACACCGAATTGAATGCAGAATTCCAGAGAATAGATAGAAGAGATAAGAATGCCTTCTTAAATAAATAGTGCAAAGAAATAGAAGAAAACAATAGAATAGGAAGGACCAGAGATCTCTTCAAGAAAATTGGAGATATGAAGGGAACATTTCATGCAAAGATAGGCATGGTAAAAGACCAAAATGGCAGGGACCTAACTGGCAGAAGAGATTAAGAAGAGGTGGCAAAATTACACAGAAAAACTATACAAGAATTTATTTATTTATTTATTATTGCGATTTATATGCCGCCTTTCTCCCTGGGGACTCAAGGCGGCTTACAAAATGACAAATTCCAATACAAATCACAATGAAATAAAATTAAAATCAGCAACCCTATTAAAACAGTTTAAAATTATGACAGTATACCCCCAAATGGATCAGTTGAGTTGACGGAAGAGCCACGTCTTCAGTTCACCATGGAAGGAAAGAAGGTCAGGGGCTATCCTGAGCTCAGTGGGCAATCCATTCCAGAAGGTCGGGGCTCCCACAGAGAACCCTCTCCTCCTGGGGGCCGTCAGCCGACATTGTTTGGCCGACAGCACCCTGAGGAGGCCGACTCTGAGAGCACACAGGACAATGGAAGAGTAGCTGGAGATGGCCCTGCAAGTACCCCAGGCCTAAGCCATGAAGGGCTTTATAGGTAAGCACCAGCACCTTGAAATGTATCCGGAGCGCCACCGGCAGCCAGTGCAGCTCACGCAGGAGAGGTGTTACACAGGAGTATCTAAACACCCCCGTAACTACCCACGTGGCTGTGTTCTGGACTAGCTGGAGCCTCCAGACGCATCCCAAGGGCAGCCCCATGTAGAGGGTGTTACAGTAGTCCAACCTAGAGGTAACGAGGGTGTGAGTGACCATGGCGAGGGCATCCCGGTCTAGAAAAGAGTGCAGCTGGTGCACAAGACGTACCTGTGCGAAGGCCCCCCTGGTTACGGCCGTCAGATGGTCATCTAAGGACAGCTGAGAATCCAGGAGGATACCCAAGTTGCAGACCCTATCAGAGGGAGCAAGAGTTTCTCCCCCAATCATTAAAGATGGAACCTCCAGATCCCGGGATGCGGCATCCACAGCCACTCAGTCTTGGAAGGGTTGAGTCTAAGTCTGTTCCTCCCCATCCAAACCCGCACCACTTCCAGGCAGTGGGACATCACGGAAAGGGCATCCCTAGGGTGGTCAGGGGTGGAGATGTAAAGCTGGGTATCATCAGCATATTGATGATACCTCACCCCAAAACCACAAATGATCTCACCCAGCGGTTTCATGTAGATGTTAAAGAGCAGAGGGGAGAGAACCAATCCCTGAGGCGCCCCACAAGTGAGAGGCCTCTGGGAGGATCCCTGACTCCCCGCCCAAACAGACTGCAGGCAACCAGAGAGATAGGAGGAGAACCACTGTAAAACAGTGCCTCCTAACCCTATCTTCCTGAGCTGCTGCAGCAGGATACCATGGTCGATGGTATTGAAAGATGCTGAGAGGTCAAGAAGGACCAGGATGGAGGAATAACCCCCATCCCTGGCCCACCAGAGATCATTTACTAGGGCGACCAATGCCGTTTCCGTGCTGTGGCCACGCCTGAAATCAGATTGGTAAGGATCAAGGTAGTCTGTTTCCTCCAGGAATTGAGGGAATTGCTGCGCCACCACGGACTCAACAACCTTCGCTAAAAAGCAGAGGTTGGAGACTGGATGGTAGTTGTTAAGAACGTCAGGGTCCAGGTTAGGCTTTTTAAGGAGGGATCAAACCACCGCCTCTTTGAGTGCAGTGGGGAAGACCCTTTCCTTTAACAAAGCGTTGACAACAGCCTGGATCCAGTCTCCAGTCACCTCTCTGGCTGCCGAAACTAGCCAGGAGGGACAAAGGTCCAATAAACACGTGGAGGACCCCAGCCTACCCATAATCCTGTCCACATCATCCAGCGAAACAGGCTCAAACTCAACCCAGATGTCTCCACCAAGACTAGCCCCTGTCACTTCAATGGACTCTGTCCAGTCGGAGTCCAACCCGGTCCGAATCTGAGTGATTTTATCTTGCAGAAACTGTACAAAATCCTCAGCACAGCCCTGCAAGGGGTCCTCCCTCACTCCCTGAATGAGCTTAACATCCCTGATAACCATGATGGGGTGGTCACTGACCTCAAGTCAGACATCCTAGCATCATGATGGTGAACCTATGGCATGTGTGCCACAGGTGGCATGCAGAGCCACTGCTGCAGGCACACGAACTGACAGCCAGGTCAGCTCCACCACGCAAGCCCGCGTGCCTCCTGCCAGCCATCTGATTTTTGGGTCTCTGCTGATAGACGCGCAAGCATGCACGGGGTCGGTGGGTCATGCGCGCATGCATGGGTGGGTGGGAGGATTGTGCATGCATGTGGGAGGTGGGGGGTGCAGCGCCCCCCTCATGCCCCATTTTTTGTTCCAGGAAGCTTCAGGGAGGCCTGTTAGCACAAAAACAGGGGGTGGGGAGTGCCGTGCTCCCACATTTTTGGTTCCCGGAGACTTCAGGGAGGCCTGCTAGCACAAAAACAGTCACGCGTGCATTCGTGGGGAGCGTGGGGAGGTTCACACGCACATGCGCGGGGAGCAGGGCCTGTGGGGGGGGCATTGCATTATGGGTGTGAGCACGCACACGTGCTTTCAGCACCCGAGGAAAAAAAGGTTCACATCCTAGAATGTGAAGTCAAATGGGCCTTAGGAAATCTGAGCAACAGCAAAGCTAGTGGAGGTGAAAGTATTCCAGCTGAGCTATTCAAAATCTTAAAAGATGATGTAGTTAAAGTGCTACACTCAATTTACCAGCAAATTTGGAAAACTCAACAGTGGCCGCAGGATTGGAAAAGGTCAGTTTACATTCCAATCCCAAAGAAAGGCAATGCCAAAGAATGTTCAAACTATCGCACCACTATCGCACTCATTTCACAGGCTGGTAAGGTTATGGTTAAAATACTACAAGCTAGGCTCCAGCAGTATGTGGATCAAGAACTACCAGAAGTACAGGCATGATTTCGAAGAGGCAGAGGAACTAGAGATCAAATTGCCAACATGCGCTAGATCATGGAGAAAGCTAGGGAGTTCCAGAAAAGCATTTACTTGTTGTGGCCCACTAGCAGCCAGCAGAGCTGGCAGCAGATTCGGACTGTGAGGAGGTTGGGGAGGAATGTGGGCCAGTCTTGAAGTCTGTGGAAGGCTCGGATGAGATCTCTGCTCGAAGGCAGAGAGGGAGCCAGGGCCATCTGGTAGTTATGTGCTGCCTCTGGAGCATCCGGAATCTGACATCAGCAAGGCAGAAGAACAGCGTGAGCCTGTTCCCAGTGTGTGCATGCACAGAGCTGCCAGAAGGCAAGAACAATTAAGGAAAAAAAGGGCGACTTGGGAGTAAGGCTTGGAGATGATTGGCCCCTCCCATAAGATATAAAAGAGGAGCAAATGGACTTGAGCCTTTGCAGGAAGCAATTAGTTCATATAGTCAATTGAAGCTTTGAGAAGTCCATTTGACTCTGTGCTCCATTTGGCCTTGCAAAACTAATTGACAATTAGGTCTCTGGCAGCATTTCAAGGGAGATAAAGATGGGTGCTTATCAACATTACCCTGAAAGACTTTGTCAACTCAACAAGACATCTGTCAGAATCTTCATAGACTGTGAATCATTACAGGCTGTGAATGACCATAATTCACAGCTGTCTCAATAAAAGAGTTTTTTTGGAACTAAGATTGTGATATATGCTTTCTCAGGAAGCCTAGGTCAGAACACTACTTCTGCTTCATTGACTATGTTAAAGCCTTTGATTGTGTGGATCACAACAAATTGTGGCAAGTTCTTAAAGAGATGGGAGTACCACACCATCTTATTCGTCTCTTGAGAAACCTATATGCAGGTCAAGAAGCAACAGTGAAAACTGGACACAGAACCACTGTTTGGTTCAAAATTGGTAAAGGAGTCCAGCAAGGCTGTATACTGTCGCCCTGCCTATTTAACTTATATGCAGAGCACATCATGAGAAAGGCGGGGCTAGATGAATCAAAAGTTGGAATTAAGATTGCCGGGAGGAATATCAACAACCTCAGATATGCAGATGATAATGGCAGAAAGTGATGAGGAACTAAAGACCCTCTTGATGAGGGTGAAGAAGGAGAGTGCAAAAGTTGTCTTGAAACTCAACATTAAGAAAACTAAGATCATGGCATCCAGCCCTCTCAATTCCTGGCAAATAGATGGGGAATAAATGGAGGTAGTGACAAGATTTTATTTTCCTGGGCTCCAAGATCACCACAGATGGGGACTGCAGCCAAGAAATTAAATTGCTCCTGGGGAGGAAAACTATGGCAAATCTAGACAGCATACTAAAAAGCAGAGACATCACCCTGCCAACAACTATATGGCTGTGAAAGTTGGACCATAAGAAAGGTCGAGTGCCAAAGAATTGAGGCCTTTGAACTATGGTACTGGAGAAGACTCCTGCAAGTCCCTTGGACTGCAAGATGATCAAACTGATCAATCATATGGGAGATCAACCCTGACTGCTCTTTAGAAGGCCAGATCCTGAAGATGAAACTCAAATACTTTGGCCACCTAATGAGAAGGAAGGACTCACTTGAGAAGAGCCTAATGGTGGGAAAGATTGAGGGCAAAAGAAGAAGGGGATGACAGAGAATGAGGTGGCTGGATGGAGTCACTGAAGCAATAGATGTGAACTTAAATGGACTTCAGAGGATGGTAGAGGACAGGAAGGTCTGGAAGAACATTGTCCATGGGGTCGTGATGGGTCAGACTTCGCAACTAATAACAAATCACAATCTATAAATGTCTTTCAAGTATAAAACATAGTTCGAAGAGATTTCAATCTCTTATAGGCCAAATATATTTTAATAATACAATCAAGCATTGCATTAATATAGTAACTGTTATGACTTTCTACTATTTTTCAAATATTCATTATTTGTAAAATAGTTACTTTCAAATAATAAATTTTTAATTCAAGTTTCTTAACTTTTTACATTTTTTACCACATCCATTTTATCTAACTCTTTCATCACCCTGTTATCCTTCAGTAATTCTGTCTTTGATCAGACACTTAGAAATAATTTAGGGAGATAGATAAATTTTTGAAACTGATTAAATCTTGAAAAATGTCTTGTAAATGATAAAAATAATAACAAAACATCTGTTTATTTCCAAGAAGGAACTGAATTATGTGTACTTTTTGTCAGTTCCACACAAGCTCTTATTTAATTTGAATTTTGTTATTGTTTCCATTTGAATTTTGTTATTGTTTCCTTCTCTTTATCCCTTGTTTATTTTATTATAATCTGTCTTAATTTTTTATTTATTTTATTAGCTTTATTTAAAAGTCCCTGCAATATAAGTAAGAAAAAATAGAAACACAGAACCAGTCCTGGAACTTTAAAAACCAGCAGAACCAGCAAAACAACCATTTATTACCATCTTACCTCAAAAATTTCAACTGTAGATTTAAGCTCTTGGAATTCTTTATGCAGATTCAAACTGCATCAAAACACCAAACTCCCTTTGCAATGTGGGAGACATATTCCTGTGGAGTGATGACTTCCAGGAAAATATTGCCTGTAGCAAGCACACTGCAAATTTTGAAGCTAATATTTGGCTCTATATGTCCAATGAGATTCTAGCTGATGAGTTAAATAATACCTCCTGAACACAGCTCCCTTCAGATTTTTTTTGGCTAAACATTGCTTTTTAACTGCTCAGACTATAATAGCCTTGTCTGAGCAATTAGCAATTATCTCTATAAAACTTAATGATTTGAAGAAAATGTTTGATGCCTACACAGGATGGTTACCAGAGTTACAGAAAGCAAATTACTCTCAGTGAGTTTTTGTGCTGATTATCCCACCAACTGATTAGCAGTTTGAAAATAGCAAATCTTCTGGTCCTTCAAGCCCAGACAATGAAAAGGATTCTCTCTTAATATATCAACATAATCAGTTAGTTCTGTCTGTTGTAATAACATTAATGGAGGAAGATAGGCTTCCAGAGGCTGTTTGTTTTTCCTTGTGCCAGCTATTTTCACCGCCAGCCTCATGCCATTGATTTTGTTCATATTAACTGGCTTCCCACTAGGAATATAAATTGGAGGTTTTTCAGCAATTTAATAATTTGTTGATTAAAATAAAGACCTTTCCCCACACATTTAGAATTATCTCCATTTGGATATTCTCCAATCAAAAGGTGAAATCTATCTTAAATAATATTTCAACAGCTTACACACTCCAAATGCTGTGTCTAATCTGGACAATTGCCAACTTTCTTCTTTCTTATCCCTGACCTTGACGTTAGGGAATACAGCAGAATGTTCTACCAACCCAAGGAAAGTACAAGTTGGTCCTTTTGAAAGTTCAGTGTAACGACACTATGGTTGAAAATGAGTGGAGAGGTTATTCAAAAATTCTAAATTTAATAAATAATCGAAGGATTTGCACAAACAATGACACTGATCCAAAATCCTGCAAAGCATATTGCTCTAGTCTAGTGTATATCAATGAGCATACCAGTAATATAAAATGGCAATCGAGGACAAGGGGGAATTGATCAGATCCCAAAGACACTATCCTTTTATCAATTAAATATAGTTCTGACTTTTTGTGGACATGAATTTTCACAATGTAGTTCAAATGGACATCTTGTTTAATAAACACAAGTTGTCGTCCTTTTTCCAAATGATGCTCTAGAACAGGGGTGTCAAACTGGCAGAGCACAGGCTGGATGCATCATGCAAAGGCGACACCCATCCCAGTCCACAAATGGGAAAAACATTGTGAAACATCATGTGACAGCAACGTGACACGGCGAGTTTGACACCTATGCCCTAGAAAGACAAGATAATTACATATGGCACCAGCTAATGGCAATAATAACCTCCCCCATGAATATGCTAAAATCATTGGAGACTTTCTACAGCAGAGGAGCCAGTGGTGGGTTGCTCTCGGTTCGCACCGGTTCACAAGAACCGGTAATAAAAATTTGTAGTAGTTCGGAGAACCGGTAATAACATTGGCTGGCCACGCCCCTGAACTGGTCCACTTACCCCACCCACCTCATCAGAGGCTTTTTTTTTTTACTTTTAAAAGCATTTTTTCTACAACCTCTTTGGCCGAAGGGTTGTAGGAAAAAAAATGCCTTTAAAAGCCTCTGGTGATCCCAGCTGAGTTGCCTGATCATCAGAGGCTTCTAAAAGCATTTTTTTCTGCAACCTCTTAAGATTGTAGAAAAAATGCTTTTAAAAGTTAAAAAAAAAAAGTTGGCCATGCCCACCCAGTCACATTACCCCCCCCCCACCAAGCCATGCCCACAAAATAAGCCATGCCCACAGAACCGGTAGTAAAAAAATTTAGAACCCACCCCTGAGAGGAGCAGGTAAGATGAAGGATGTAGTACCAGTATACTAGACAGGAAACATGAGGTAGACCCTGGCATACTGTATAATGGTATTCAAACCATTTGAAGTACTGCCCATAAAGCACTTCCAGGCTGTTGTAAAACATTTGTACCAACCTTAGAATTACATAGCCAATATTTTAGGTGCTTGGCAACCTGTTCACACTTATACCTGGTTGCCAAGGCCCCACAATCATGTGAATACCTTTTACAATTTTCTCTACCAGCTTCCTCAAAAAGTCAGCGGGGAGGAAGGGGAAAACTGGCAGGGAGAGTTGCAAGCTACTACTGCCTGCCAAGGATTCCCTCTTGTCTCTTGGGGGCTGGCTGAAAGAGCTTCTTGCCAAGTGCATCCATGTGAGCAGGGATTGACACCAGCTAAACAATGTCCTCATCAGGGAACTACCAAGGGAAAATTATACTCCCACCAACTCTGGCAGGGCAAGGTACTCTGTATAAATACTGTGGTATAAATATAAATCACACCCATTAGTACTGATGATGTTAAGTACCTGGGTAATGAAACATCTGTAAAGAAGCAACCAAACTTACAGAGCCCCAAGGACTTCATAGGAAGGGATGTACCAAATGCTCAAGTTGGTTTTAAAAAGCCAGAGGAACAAGAGATATTATTGTTGCCATATGCAAGAATAGCAAAAAGAAGTCAGCATGTGTTTTGTTGATTATAGAAAGGCTCTCAATATTATCAGTCATGACAAGCTGTGGAATGTGATTTAGCAAGCTTCGACTCTTAGATCTTACCTAATTTTAGGTCAGAGTTACTGTTCCAATTTTCCTTGGAAGATCACTACCAACTTCTCAAAGAATTATTAAGCCTATAAAATACTTATAGAATTCTTCCATAATTGATTTAATTCTACTGTTTCTTTTCATTTTTAAGATTACTATGCCCGATACCATTTAAATTTCACCTCTATAATTTGATTGAGGTGCTATTTATGCTTTTTGGTGAGTGTGAAGGATTTCTTAATATGGTCCAGATATCAGTTATTAACAGGCTAAAAGTTAACAGAATTTAGTAAATTATATCAGTGCAACTTTGCTTTATGAAAGGTCATAACTGGTCTCAAATAAATGACAAGTTTGCATTTTCATAATCCCCATATTTATAGTATTTTTGTTATAGAGCTAAATGTTTTCTTTCTCTCTTTCCCCAATCAGAAGTCTCTGATCATCCTGCACTTCTTTTAGCTTACTTCTTTATTGCAAGAGCCAATAACCTCACTTCAGCCTCAGGAATTTGCTGAATTGTTAACTATGTCCATCTTGTTACATTTGTTGCTAACCATCAAAGCATGAAAAACACATACAGTGAAATGTAATTGATGACATGAAGAACTATGATAAGCTCAGACAATTAGTTACAGTTGTGTTGACCAGATAAATTAAACTGTCTTGGCCGGAGCCAGCTCCAGCCACTTTGATGGCACCAAGGTCATATTCTGGCATTCTGGCATTCTCTATGGCAGGGGTCCTCAAACTATGCCCCACAGGCCGGATAAAGCCCACTGAAGGCATTAATCCAGCCCATGCAGGACCATGAGGCTGCCCCGTCCACATTATCCTACCTACCCGTCGGCCCCCACCCACCTTCTGGAGGCCAAGGAAGCCAAAAATGGGACATTCAGAGGCCTCAGGAGACCAAAACCAGGCCTGTTTTTGGGTAGCAAAGTGGTTCTGGAGCCCGAGGAGGCCAAAAACAGGATGTGCAGGGGTCAAGGAGGCCAAAAATGGGCTGGTTTTTGGCCTCCCTGGCCTCCAGAGAGAGGGAGGGAGGGAGAGGACACACACACACACACAAATTAAAGTTTAATTTGTGTATATTGTTTAATGGACTGCTAAATTGGTCACACCCACCAGTCACATGACCACCTAGCCATGCCCACCCTGTCACATGACAAGCTAGCCATTGTTCTGCCCCAGCTACGGACCCCAAAGAACGCGGCACACACAAACTCTATACAAAGCTTATTTTACTCAAATAACGTAGTCTTTATCAACCAAAAGCTGTTAATAAACTGTCTTAATAGCCTACCAGAATTCTAAGATAAGGTAATCACAGTCTTACTAGAGTTGGCAGAAAGCCCAGAAACAATTTTGCAGAGAATCCAAACGCGAAGGAGATTGAACTAAAGTTGTTCCCTACAGCTTGCTGCAAGCGGCGTTCCTCCTTAAATAGGCTAAGGGAGTGGTCAATTAACCCCAGGCCTTACTCTCGAGGAGACCTCCTCCTGAGGAGCCATTCCTGCCTTTTTGCAGCTCTACGCACCCGTGCATTGAGAAGAGGCTCCTCCTCTTCATCCTCTTCACTTAAAGGAGCTTCTGGGGGTTCTGAAGGCCCTGGCTGAATCCCCCCCTCTGGCACCACATCTTCTCCAGCCTCCTCACTGTCCGACTCGAGCGCCAGCTGCACAGGCTGCTGGCGCAGCACCACACCAGCCTCCTCATTGTCGGAATCAGCTACAGTCTGCACAGGCCGCTGACGGACCACAACAGCCATGCCCATCCAGCCAGTCTGGCCCCCCAGCACTCTGAAGGACCGTGAATTGGCCCACTGTTTAAAATGTTTGAGGACCCCTGCTCTATGGTTTGGTTCATCTCCTAATTTTGTTTTCTTAGGAACTTCAAAAAGGGGCCTCATATATTTTTTTTCTTTGAGTTTTTGACACTTACAATTTTCAGCCCTGAACTGTTTTCTTTTTTCAGACATTTTCATCCTTTTCACACAAATATTAATTATAACATCACCCACTGTCAATTGGAAACAATTCTGCAAAATTATAATTAATCCATGACCAGGCACGTTGGCTCACAGAGTGTACCGTTACTTCATTTCACTTTTTTATTGTGAATTTCTAAAGTTTTTTTCATGATGCCTCCTAAAAGTTTGTATCCCTAGAGCCGGCACTGCTCTTGGGAGAGAGAACAATTGAATATTAGGACAATCTGTATTCAGACAGTTTTATTTGATCCCTACAGCAGAAGGTAAGACTCTGAAACCTGATTATATGCATTATTTAAAATATATAAGAGCATAGCAATTTGGCTGTTATACAATGTGCTCCAGAATAAATACAGCAATTCAACACAATATTTTGAGTGTGTTCCTTGTTTATTATTCTGCACAATATAGTCATTTTATTTTAAATGCAACTGCTATACATCATCTGCCAATTTTAAAGAAAAAGAAAAAGTGCACTCAAGTTGAGCACAGCTCCTGGTGATTTCATGGACGCAACCATGTAGTTACACTTCATTATTCAAGTCAATTACATCTGATACCAGTACAATAGATTATATTCTTTCTCCTTCCATTGAAATATAGCATAATATTGTGTAAGTGAACTAAAGCATTTTGAAGACTATAAAAATAGAGATCAGACTTGTACAGCATCTAGAAGACCAAATTAATAACTAATCCTAGAATTACTGTAATGAAAAAAATGTATAATGGGAAAGATTGATAACAGCTGAAAAATGAGTATTGAAGTCTTAAGAATAACTTCCAGCTATGTATAATACTTATTATTATGTAAGTTCATTGGTATGGTATAAGTATGTGCCTAAGGAAATTTAATGCTCTTGGAAAAAAATATTTATTTATTTAACCTATATGCCATCCACTTTGCCTAGAGGCAACTCTAGGTAGTTTACAATCAATTAAAACATTATTCATTCAAAATAATTCATTCATTTATTCATTCATAATATTTTCCACCAGCAATGATAGTACTGAATGTACTCATGTAAGAAACTTAATACGGTAAAACTCTTATTCTATGTGTTGATCTAATAATGTGATCATACTGATTGCAGTTCCTTGCTGGGGACTAACATGAGCCTGGACATTTTTTATCTGCTAGGCCAACTTTTTGGGTGGAGTGACTTTAAACTGCTAGCTCAGGGGTATCAAACTCGTGATGTCACATTGTTTTCACATGACATATCGCAACTTTTCCCCCTTCGCTAGACTGGGGGTGGACGTGGCCAGCGTGTGATGCATCTGGCCCATGGGCTGTGAGTTTGACACCACTGTGCTAGCCGAAACACAAAAAGGTTATGTCCTATTCTCCAAGATTTTAACAAAAATTGGATAAACTTGTGCATAGTAGAAATAACAATCCTGTTGTTTAGTAAGAAGGTTTTGTGCTTAGTAAAAGAAAACATGAGCATTTAATCTCTGAGAATGTACTGATGTCCCCTAGGATAACTGCCATCGGATTAAACTTGTTCCTGATTGTAACATCTATTTGGAATTAAATACGTGGTGGATGTTTTAAAACAAGATTGGCCAAAGATTTTGCTCACTGATGCAAAATATATGACACTTCTATAAGAGGACTACACTCCAAGGAATGAATCTGCCCAGCATAAATGCAGTAGGTGTTCTGTCCCCATCTCCCACACGCACAAACACCCACCCCAAAGGGTTAAATAATTGTTCCAAAACAGTCAAACGTTCGTTATCAAAACTTGGCAGCAACGCAGCAGCTGCCTGCCAAGAGCTTTTACTCCAAGAAGGAGGGGTTGTTCCTCCACCAGATAACACAAAAATACAGACAGTTTGAAGTAGTCCAGTAACAGAAACCCACAACAGATGAGGCGTTGTTCGTCCAAAAGTGCAAGTGACTCGCCAGAGTTTTTGCTTTGTCTGTCACAGAGCTGGAATGGCCATCTCCCTCCGTTATATAGCCTGTGGGGTGTGGTCCAGTGACTCAGCTCAATCTCTGGCATGCCTCCTCATCTGCTGTGACCGTTTAGCACGCCGATGCTGGCGTGGATCCAGCCACAACTTGTCTCCCTCATCACTCTCCAACAGATTGGAGACACCTGGCTCCTGGCCAATCTCCTCTCCTTCGGCCGACACCTGAGGAATTGCCAGAGTGGAGGAGCTGGGAGAGGGAGGCCTGGCCGGCTCCTCTCCTTCATGTTCGGAGCCTTCTTCCTCCGATATGATGGGCTCGGGGGTTGGAGCCACAACAGTAGGATTGATACTCACAGCAATCACCTTATTTTGTCCCCATTAAACCTGGGAGGTAGGAATAGTTTTAAAGATGAAAAACGCTGTCTTCTTTCAGATAAAAAAAAATCCCTTCAATTTAACAGAATTATTTTAGTAGATTTAAGAACAGGTATATGCCTTGTTTATTATTGGAGATGACAACTGAAAGGAGAAGGCTGTGGGAAGATTGGGGAGTAGGCAGTCTGTAATAAATGCTGCTAAGGGGAGAACAGATCTATTAAGATTCACACATTTTTGTTATGCTTTCCTTTTGTTCCACTCCTGGTGTGGTAGTTTAAATACATGGCTTGTTCTGTAAAGGAGATTATGCATTTTTTATTCATGGATCAGTTTATAGATGTTTCTAGGAAAACTGCCAGGTTTTGTTCTGTTCTAATTGCTAATGTAAGGTGCTAAATCTAAGATTGGAAGTGCTGGCTAATTGCTTTTGCTTCAAGGCTTTTGCAGCATTTTATATTTGTTAGCAGCCAGTTCGATGTAGTGGTTAAGGCACCAGGCTAGGTGACCTTGGATTAGTCATGTTTTCTCTGCCCTAGGAAGGAATCAATGGCAAATCATTTTCTGAAAAACCTTGCCAAGAAAACTGCGGAGACTTGCCCAGGCAGCCTCTGAGAATCAGACACAATCGAACGGAACTTGTTATTAAACTTCTATTATTGTAATTCCTTACATTGTTTTATTGGATTGCATTATTTCTTGGTGCCCGATTGTAAATAAAAGTTAATTGTTTCATTATCACAGCTGTAATGAAGGATATATCATCAGAGCCTCAAAAACACAATCTCCAAACATGTCTGTAAATTAGTAGTTAGAAAACACAAAACAGCAAAGAGAAATAATAAGCGTTGGGCTAAGACAGGGGTCTGCAACCTTAAACACTCAAAGAGCCATTTGGACCCATTTCCCACAGAAAAGAAAACACCGGGAGCCACAAAACCCTAACCGTGCCTGACTACTTCTTGAGTTGCCACAAAACTAGCATCTCTAGTTGAATTAAATGTTCTGTTTTCTTCTGAAACTTTTCTTTTCTTGGATTTATCCATGGTTGGCCTATCAGGGGTTGAAAAGCTCAATAAATCGTGTGTCGGTGGATGTCGCACATTGGCGGTTGTGACACATATTTTGAGTGACAGGGAGCTGCAGCAGAGGGGTGAAAGAGCCACATGCAACTCCAGAGTCATAGGTTGCTGACCCCTGGGCTAAGAGGGAAAAAAAAGATTGAATTTGAGGGGCTTATCTGTACTGTCGGATTACCTGATAAGGGATCATCAGCTATTTCTGAAGGGCAAGACTGGATGATGTCTTCTTACCCCCCCAGCCCCCTATGAATGCAACTTCAGCCTATATTGTCTGTATTCAGCCTGTATTGCCATGCTCTAAGTTGCAAACTAGTGTTTTCTGGTTTCTTTTACTTTAAGCATTATTGTCCTGTTGGCCTGCTGGGCTTTAATTTGTTTTCTAGGCAACCCCCTGCAGTTTGATTGGTTCCTGCACAGAGGTAGGAAGGCCTCCTCGTCCAGTTTTCTCAGCTTTGCTTCAAGAAGGTCTGACGTAGCCTCTCAGATTACACTCAGGCATTGAGTTCAATCAAAATAAAGTAATTCTAATACACTCTATCTGTTACTTAGTTGTATTTTAATTTGCCATGTAGTCTATGCATTATTTACAACATTCTTTCAATGTAGCATTTATTATTTATAGCTTTTTTTCTGTGATGGGTTTCAATTTTTTCTGTTCTGTGGGTGTGGCTTGGTGGGAGTGGCATGATTTGGGGGCATAGCTTGGTGGGCGTGGCAGGGGAAGGATACTATAAAATCTCCATTCCCTCCCCACTCCAGGGGAGGGATACTGCAAAATCCCCATTTCCTCCCAATCAGCTGGGACTTGGGAGGCAGAGAATAGATGGGGGTGGGGCCAGATACTGGTTCTCCAGAACTGGCCAGAACCAGCTGAAACCCACCTCCGGTCTAGACCCAACACCTCTGTACCTCCTATTTCAATCCCAGGTGGCCTGTCTCAGTCTGCCCTGGTTCCAGGTCCTTCTCTGTCTTAACTGCCCACTGGATTCTCATCATGGATCTGGATTATAACTAGACTATTCCAATTCACAATGCCATGCATGCCAATAGGAGCCATACTTAACAGAGGAGTCAGCTGGTAGGCATTCAGGCAATGACAGCAGATGATTTTGCTGTCTGGGATACTGCTGGAGATTGTAAGCCCTCTTGCTCAACCTGAACTTGCTAGTTCTATCTCTTTCTTGGAGGAAGAAGAAAAAATTAATGGAGTCACAAGAATCAGAATGAATGAGGTAGATAACACTCCTAGCTTTCTATATGGTCATGCATTGGCATAAAAACCAACAATCTTTAAAGAAATCTTGTTCATTGCTGTGAACATCATCAGCTGTAAAGTGATGTGATGGGTCTGTTCTTGTTTGGATTACATTTTGGGAGACTTGGCTACATTGGTGTAGCATGAGTGTTGGCAACCCGTGGCTCCAGAGCCGCATGTGGCTCTTTGACCTCTCTCCTGACCCCACCCGGTTGTGTGACCTGCTCTCTGCCCTGAGAAAGCATGAGCCTCTCCACAGAGCCAGGCGGCTGAAGTGCCCCTAGTGTTTTCTCTGCACTGCCCGCAACTGGCTGCTTTTTGCGATTTTGCATCCTTCATGGGCAGCTCAGCACCAGCTGTGGTCCCCTTCATGGAAAGAGGGAAACGGGAAGGAGCAGCCACCACTGCCGGATGCAGGGAGGGAAGAGCTCCAGCTCTCCTGTGCAGTGCGGCCAGCTACACATCTGAGCGTGCAATGGAGGCAGTGGGGGAAGGAGTTACTGTCGTTGCTATTGCCATGATCACAGCCCAGGAGGGTATCCCGCTTGTGTGTGTGTGTGTGTGTGTGAGAGAGAGAGAGAGAGAGTGAGAGAGAGAGAAAGAAAGAGAGAAAGAAAGAAAGAAAGAAAGAAAGAAGGAGGAAGGGAGGGAGGAAGGAAGGGAGAGATGAGAGAGAGAGAAGAGGGGAGAAAAGGAGAAAGAGAGAGAAATGAGAAAATGAAGGAAGGAGAGAATGAGAGAGAGGGAAAAGAGAGGAAACAAATGAGAGAGAGAAGAAAGAAAAAAGGAAGGAAGGAAGGAAGATAAAAGACAGGGAAACAAATGAGAGAGAGAAGGGGAGAGAGAAAGAAAGAAAGAAAGAAAGAAAGAGAAATGGGGGGAGGAGAGAGAGAGGGAGAATTTCCCACAGAAAATACCGGGAGCCACAAAACCTGGGTAGGCATGG
Organism: Ptyas mucosa; assembly: GCA_012654045.1. Taxonomy (NCBI): domain Eukaryota; kingdom Metazoa; phylum Chordata; class Lepidosauria; order Squamata; family Colubridae; genus Ptyas; species Ptyas mucosa. The sequence goes on from WNWU01000020.1 coordinate 9,383,715, forward strand.
CTGGAGGGGGGGTTCATGTGACTGGGTGGGAGTGACATTGAGTTGGCCATGCCCACCCAGGTCTTGTGGCTCTCGGTGTTTTATTTTCTGTGAGAAATGGGTCCAAATGGCTCTTTGAGTGTTTAAGGTTGCAGACCCCTGGTCTAGCAGTATGACTCTTATCTTCTAATCAATAGTCTAGGCAAGAATTTATATAAAAAATGAAGCCTACAAATTACAGTACTTAACAACAAAATGGCGGAGTGGAGTGGAGTGGAGTGTTGTCAGGTCCAAAGCTCAAAGACAGTACAGAAAAACCCACTCAAGTTCAATCCTTTTTTTGTGTGTGTATGTGGTCTTTTTGTTAACACTTAGTGGACAGAATCTTGCCAAAGTGAAGCTATAACCTAACTTACTAGATATACCCTGAGAGATTGTAGGATGTGGCTGGAAGGTTCTCCCCTCCCCCTTCCAGCTCAGGACTTTGCAGTCTCTTAATCTGGAGCTCTTTCTGGGAAAGCTCTGTTACCAAATGTCTTCTCTTCTGCTCCTCCAGGTGCACATTTCATCACAGTTTTCTTGTAAAATTAAGAATGGGAATTGGAGGGCCAGGCTTCTGGGAGGCCAATCATTTCTATCCCCACAACCAAATCCTCCAAATCAGGGGTGAAATGTAAAATTTGTTACTACCGGTTCTGTGGGCGTGGCTTGGTGGTGGTGGTGGTGGGGTAATGTGACTGGGTGGGCGTGGCCAACTTTTTTTTTTTAACTTTACTTTTCAAAGCATTTTACTAATCAGGCAACTCAGCTGGGATCGTCAGAGAGGCTTTTTAAAGAATACCTCTCTGCCGTTCAGGCAACTCAGCTGGGATTGTCAGAGACTTTTCAAAGCATTTTTTTAACCACCTCTTCGGCCAAGAGGTTGCAGAAAAAAATGCTTTGAAAAGCCTCTGATGATCCCAGCTGAGCTGCGCGATCATCAGAGGCTTTTTTTTTAACTTTTAAAAGCATTTTTTCATTGGAAGAGGTTGGAGAAAAAATGCTTTAAAAAGTAAAAAAAAAAGAAAGCCTCTGATGATCATGCGGCTCAGCTGGGCATGGGGGTGGGGTGCGCAGGGATTTTTGCTATCGGTTCTCCGAACCACCCGCCACCATCACTACCAGATCGGGTGATTCGGTCTGAACTGGGAGCATTTCACCCCTGCTCCAAATCTCAACAAAACATCCCCAAGTTGACTCCTCAAACTTTGATTTTTAGATTTGAACTATTTATTTAAATATTGTATTTGCCCATCTCCTTCACTGAGAGTCTCGATTGATTTTAGGAGTATCCAGGAGAATTTTAAATATGGGAATAAAAGTTTCAGATAATCCTTGACTTATGACCATTTGTTTAGTAACCCTTTGAACGTATGATGGTATTGAAAAGGGTGACTTATGACCAATTCTTGCAATTCTTTTTTTTTATTAAAAAGTTTTACAAATTACAAAATTAATTTCCCCCCCTCCCCCCTCCCCCCATCCCTCCCTTCCCTTCCCAACCCTCCCCTTCCCCCCCATTCCCACCCTTCCCAACCCTCCCCCTCCCCCCCTGATTTCCCAGGATTAGCTCAGGGTATTACAAGTACAAACACCAAACTAAAATTATCTAACAATATAATAACACATCATTAACCTTGAACTTTAACTCCTAATAATAAAACAACAATATTCTAATTAATATAACTATTTCTACAAATTATTTCATTCATAAGCTAATTGAAATTTCTTGTTACAATATTTGTTCTGAATATAATCTATCCAACTTTTCCACTCCTTTATATATCTTTCATTTGGATAGTCTTTAAGATATGCGGAAATCTTCGCCATTTCTGCCAAATGCACTACTTTTAGTGTCCATTCTTGAATTGTAGGTACATCTTGTTTCTTCCAATATTGTGCCACCAGTAGTCTTGCCGCTGTTATTAAATTTAAGATCAGCTTTATTTCAATTCCTGTACAATCTGTTATAATACTTAACAAAAAGAACTGTGGCGTAAATTTAATCTTTTTCCTTAATATATTTTGGATTACCCACCAAATTTTTATCCAGAATGCCTTAATTCTATTACAAGTCCACCATATATGATAATAAGTGGCATCCTGACATCCACATCTCCAACATTTGGGCTGAATATTCGGATACATACAAGCGAATTTTTTGGGGTTTAGATGCCATCTATAAAACATTTTGTAAAAATTTTCTCTCAAATTTTGAGCCTGTGTAAATTTTACATTTCTAACCCATATAATTTCCCATGTGTCCAACGTAATTCTTGCAATTCTTATAACCGTTGCTGCAATCCTGTGATCACATGATCAAAATTTGGGCTCTTGGCAACCAGCATGTATTTATGATGATTGCAGTGTCCCCGGCTCACATGGTCACCATTGACCTTTCTAGGGGGCTTCTAACAAGTCAATGGGGGAAGCCAGATTCACATAATGATGATTGTGAGTCGCATAACAACCACGGCAAAAATGGTTGTAAAATCAAGCACAACTCCCTTAATGATTGCATTGCTTAGCAACAGACGTTCTGGTCCCGGTGGTGGTCATAACTTGAGGACTATCTATATCCTAATGCTTTTAATCAGTCCAAAGGAAAAAAAAACTTTCCTATTTTGTATTTGAGATGCATAGCTTAATCATCTCTACATAGTTCAATTCATTTGTGAATGAAAATATGTAACGTAAGGCCAGATAAATATTGCTTATTTTTAAATTTTATTTAAAAAATATACATACTACCGTGTTTCCCCGAAAATAGGACCCTGTCTTACATTTTTTTGAACCCCAAAATAAGCGCTTGGCCTTATTTTCGGGGAGGTCTTATTATTTTGGGGCGAATGGAGCAAGATGGGGCTCCTCTTGCCATCTTACCTGATTTCCAGCTCTGCGTTTAAATATTTTTGGGGAGGGCTTATTTTCGGGGGGAAGTTTATTTTAGTGCATGCGCTCAAAAGTCTGATTGGGCTTATTATCAGGGAATGTCTTATTTTCGGGAAAACAGCATATATATAACATACATACATACATACATACATACATACATATATATATATATAACATACTATATACGTTTATGGATTGAAAAAGTTGTTGTAACTGTGCAATAGAGCAGTAATTCCACTAGATGTCCTCAAAGTGTAAAGAGACTATACACAATTGTGAATGCACTTTGCCAAACCCACCAGGCATTTGATTCAATTCAGTGTCAAGGACTATATTTTACACATGCTAGTTATGTATCACAGTATTCCCATTCAGTAGTATAAATATGCCACAGACATATAAGGGAGCTAATTTTGTCATGTAAGTAATTTAGTACATGGGGATGGAGATTTGTTCTTCGAGCTTGTGGGTTGGTTTCCAAACATTTCATTACCAGGCTAGGTAACATCTTCAGCAGAGTTTAGGAGGTGTCAGTGTCAGTGTTCCTCTGTTTATAAGATTTTCGTGTGGTCAGTAGGTCTTGTGATGGGTCTTGTGATAGGTCTGGTGCAGTAGTGGTATTCACTTACCTTTGCAACTGGTTCGCCAATGGGAGTGCGCGTGCCACCTCTGCATCATCACGACGCAGAGTGTCCATGATGATGTCCAGGCGGGTGGGCGGAGCCTCCCACTGCTGCTACTGGTTCGCCCGAACCGGGGAGAACTGGTAGAATCCCACCACTGGTCAGGTGTGGGTCGCATCAGGTGAGGGTCTTCTGATGGGTGTTCGGATGGGGAAGCCACATCAGGTGAGGGTCATAATTCCTTGAGATACACAGAGAAATAGTTCTATCTGTGATATAAAAGGATCATGGAACTGCTTCTGGAATGTTGGAAGCTGTTTGAATTGTTTTGAGAAGGCATTTTCACTGATGTCCCTTCATATAGTTCAATGTACTTCAGGGCCACCAAAATAATTTGTTACACCATATAATATATTCTACTGCTAGCGGAAAAAATAGACATCTGCAAGAAATACAATAATTGCATTGAACTATAAGAAGAAAAATGTTTCTCATCAGGCTGTGAACTTCATTGCTATCCCACCATGTATCTTTCCAATCGATATATAGTAAATATGTTTAAAGAGATTAAATTAAAGAAACTGACTCTCAATTCATATGAGTGTTAGAAGGGTGTGAACACTGCTAGTTTCAGTGAGACTGTAGTTTTACATAACAGACAGTTTCCTCCTCCTCTCTTCACCATCAATTGGAGGAGGAAATTACTCACCAAAAATCAGGGAAATACTGACTATTCCAGTTTATACCAATATAATTAGTATATTACGTGGTTTACCTTTTCTTGAGTTTTTATGTCGAACTGATGTAATAATAAACTGTTGGCTTTAGGATTGGAGAGACACAAGTTTACTGTCCCACACAACTATAAAAATTTAGTAAGTGTCTGGGCCAATTACTTTTTTCAGCCCAACCCATCTCACAGGATTACTGTGGGATAAAATTAAGGTGAATGTCCTTGCATAGACTATTTTGAGCTGTGGAAGAACAGGCCACATATAAGTAGAAAAAGTAATAAGTAAATAAACCTCATTCGACATGTTTACTTGCAAGGAAGGTTAAAAATTAATTGTAGGTTTGCTGCATTTTCTTTTTAATTTATTTTACCCGCTACATGATTTTTGGACAGGTTTCCACATTCTCACGTGGAATGAAGTTCTCAGCAGCACATGCATTAATGTGCTTGCAAGAAAGAGGAAGAGTAGAAGGCAGCAAACACTTTAAATGTTTGGGATTGGCTGCAATATCCTATTGTCAGTCTTGAAAACAAATACTACAGGATGCCTAAAGTACACAATTAAGCCACTTCTAAAAAGCTGGCACCCATAATGCAATGCGCCCCCCCGCGCATGTGTACATGATCCCCCCACAACCCCCATGCATGCAACCCTCCCCACGACCCCCTGCCCTTCATGCATGCACGTGTGACCCTCCACCCCCCGTTTTGGGCCTAGCAGGCCTCCATGTAGCCTCATGGATCCAAAAATGGGCTGTGGGGGGTGCACACTCCCCCCACCACCACACACCCAACATGTGTGCATAACCCTCTGCACTTGTGCACGCATCTCCCGCATGCGCCCCGCCCCCGCACATCCTGGAAATCAGCTGGCCGGCAGGAGGCACACACGCGTATGCGCAGTGGAGCTGAGCTGGGCGATGGCTCACATGTCCTCAGAGAAGGCTCTGTGTGCCAGCTGTGGCACGCGTGCCATAGTCTGCCAACACGTCTCTATACCATTTCAGACAAATGGTTGTCCAGTCTCTTTTTGAAAGCCTCCAGTGATATAACTTCTGAAGGCAAGCTATTCCATTGGTTGATTGCTTTCACCATTAGGAATTTTCTCCTTAGTTCTAGGCTGCTTCTCTCCTTGATTAGTTTTTATCCATTGCTTGCCTTTTGGTGCTTTGGAAAATAGTTTGACTCCTCATCTTTGTAGGAGCCCTCAGATATTGATTCTAATTCTAATTCTTTGGCACCTAAGGAGAAAACACCACATCAACTGCAACTACTGTCCTTTCCTCTGTTTTTATGAATTCCTTCACAGTCTGCAAAAGAGGCATTGCTTGTCTACTTCTCTTGTAGGTAGCCGGGGAGAATTGCAAAATAAGAATTGAAAATTGATTGTTCTACCCATAGGAAGTAAAAGATGATTATCACACACTGAGGAGAAACTATATTAAGTATACAAGGTGGTAAAGGATTCGGCCCTTTAACAAATTTTCCCTGGCAACATTGCAAAGAAGTCAGTCCAGGAATAATGTGCCAGAACACAAGTGTGTG